>PVKS010005248.1:10072-86589 GCA_004027875.1 Aplodontia rufa
GGGGCGGGGGGGACGACCACATACACACACGCAGAAAGCTGAGTGGCACCATGCATGAGGCCCTGGGTACAATCCCCAGTGCTGCAAAAGTAAATAAAATGAAACTATTACCATAGTATAACTCTAAACTAGTATATTACCTCAGCCTCTGAGAGTTCTTTGTCACCATTTGGCTTTGTGTACTTCTCCTGCATGAAGGGAATCCAGGAAATTTTACATTTCTTAATGAAGGGGGTAACATCTACAGTGCCCAAGGCGTAACCACATATACCATCTTCATCTTCTAAGACAAAACAGTAATCCAGGCTGAGAGAAAGCAGCCCTCCTACTAACCTGCTCAGAAGGAAAAAGAGGCCAGAGTGAGGTTATAAGTTTCTAATACAAACTTCAGCATATATTTGAATGATAACTCATGGAAACTATAATTTGGTGTAAAAGCAAATGGAAACACATACATACCAATTTTCTGATTTTATAATAACTAAAGTGGGAATTTTAAAAACTTTTCCAGTCATCACCTCCCCTCAGATAAACCTGACCATAAAATGTCTACTCCCAAATCCAGTCACCACATACTTGTCTCCAATAAGGTCAGGTTGACTTTGAAAAGGTAAACCCACTCCATCATCATACATTTCTCTGCAAATCTTGTACACGGAAGCCTGAAAATATAATGCAGTTAAGCAACACATCAAGAAAAATAGCAAAAGACTATCAACAATATGACTTATATGTCAGTCTGGGGAGGGAATGACAAAAATGTCTGTCCTATCAGAAGTATCACCTGTGCTTTGTTAAATAAGATTTATTCATTGGTCCAGACATGTAAAACCAGTGGAAAACAGCATGGTAGATTTAAAAGTCAACAAAATCCCAGCTACTTGGGAGACTGAGGCAGGAGGACCCCAAGTTCCAGGCCAGTCTTAGCAACTGCACAAGACTGTCTCAAAAGAAAAAAAATAAAAAGGACTGATTTAGCCCAGTAGTAAAGTACCCTTGGGTTTACTCCCCAATACACCCCCCCAAAAAAACCCCCAAAATTTTAATTTTGAGTCTCTCAACTTTCTAAAGCAATAGTTCCTTTTTGTTTCTGAGAGGGGAAAAAAAATCAATTTATTTTTTTCATCTACTTTTTGTTTTTCCAACACTAAGTTGTATATATGGTGCTGGGGTTTGAACCCAGATCCTTGAGCATGCCAGGTAAGCACTCTACAGCAAAGCTCCAGCCCCAATAGTTCTTGTCTTTAAGAAATGTTACTGTTATTTAAACCTGTTGCTGTCTTTAAACAGGTTTTCTTTTTCCTATAAATAGTTCTCAACAGCCTATACGTACAACAGAAAATTATGCAACATCATCATACTAGAGAAAATCAGTCATGGATAACAAGTCATTTAGACATATTGAGCTGTGGTGCTGGCACATACCTGTATCTTGATCTAAAGTTCAAGATCAACTTCAGTAACATAGTGAAACCCTGAGCAACTTAGCAAGACCCTGTCTCAAAAAAAATAAAATAAATAGGCTGGGAATGTAGCTTTGTGGTAAAGCACACCTGGGTTCCATCCCCAGTAACCCCTGCCCCCCCCAAAAGACGTATTAACTGTTTTGCAATTCCAACTTTGAATACATTTCATTTTGACTTTTTTTTTTTTTAATAACAAGAGGAATTAAAGGACTTAGCACAAGATGATGAGTCCTTAACTTTACTCCTTAGGTTTTTTTCCTTAAATGTGTTTCCACTTTCTGTTATGAATATTTTATTTAAACTTTGGCTTCTAAAGTTTCTATTTTAAGAATTAGGAGTACAGCTCAGTGGTACATTACCTGCCTACAATGGACCAGGCTCTAGGTTTGATCCCTAGCTCTGCAAAATATAAAGTTCTTAAGACAGAAGAGATTTTTTTAAATCAGTGAGTTAACAGGAAAGTTTAAGTATATAACCATTCACCAAGTTGATAGGTAGACAATTACCTCATCTTTAGGAAAATATGGTCTGATAGTATAAACTTTGGAGGTAGGAGTCAGTGGGGGTGGTTGAAAAAATAGATCATTTGCCCCATCAATTGGCAGCAACCGCTGTGAGAGGGAAAAAAAATGGAGATGGATTAGTGTTGGGAAGATATCCATTTCTTTAAATGAGTGTGCACTGCAGATTACCAACTTAACATTAACTGGCTACTGCAGGCAGACCTAAAGAAGAGGGGTGTACTATGCTTTACTAATATAAACACCTCTTTGCTGGGGTAGGGGAGTGCTTCTGTATAGAAATTACCCAAACTGAGTTATACAGCTTTTAGTGGCATTGTAATGGGAATTTAAATTTACAATAAAAAACAACAACAAAAAAACTGTTCCAATTACAACTAATTTTTTTTTTTTAAAAAAACCAATCTTAAATAGACCATCTTTCTATTAAAAGATGGCAGAACAGAATGTCAGGAGGAGAGGTTTGGTCTGAAGAGGGTTATCTGTCCAGGAGACGCTTTATCCCCAAAGCAATGCGCTTCAGTTTGCTGTGCGCAGCAGAGCACCTGTTGGGGGGAGAAAAGTAGAGCACCAGAAAAGTCCATGAACAAATTCCAACTGTAAAAAATGTTATTTTGTTCAAATTTTCACTAACAGATTATTCTTTCAAGCACGTTATATTTATAAACTAACTGGAAAAATATCCAAAAGCTCTTTCACCATTCACACATGCATAATTAGTCATCATTTTTGCTCATGGAGTTTTCACTGGCAGACAAGCATGCGCGCATTGTGCATTGCGGGCGCAGATTAAAATGCTGTGCGACCTGCAAAGAAACAATGTGAAGTGTATACCTAGAGCCGCTGCGCTTCGCAGGCGCGGGGGGGATTGGCAGCATCTCCTTCAGAAATTACTGTGAAAGAGGAGGAAAATTTGATTTAAAATCCAGCTATGTAACTAAATTGAATTTGGGACTAGAAAGCCTTCGGCAGACCAATCCTTCCAGCCATCTGATGCGCAACATAAGGTTTCTCATAAAACAAAGAAAATGTCAATTCAGTTGTGAATTCATATTGATACCTGGAACTCTCCTGCTAGACCACCTCTAAAGGCCCAGGGTTCTTGGTCTCCAATTAAGAACTGTGCTGAAGAATGACTACGACACCCTGTTGAGATCAGATCCAAGCGGAGAACGTTACGAGAAAGGGGATTTCCTGGGGTCTCAAATGTCCAACAAACTAACAAACACTTTGTGGAAATAGCTCTCTAACAATAATAATCCAGGGTTTCAGGGTAAGGCTGTGATAATAATTATTTTTTAAAAATTAAAATGGCATTTCAATACCAATGTTCCTCCTTCTGGTTAATGAAAAACTTATCAGTTCTACTCACTCTTTAATTGTTGGAAGGAAAATTAAGTCCCAAGTTTGTATATTTCTAGATATAGCCATATAAATCAAACCATCTGACATTATAGGATAAACTGAAATGAATGAGGTAAGAGATTATCTTATTATCACAGCCCATTAAGGAATTAAACCTGTCTGAAGTCACATTTTACATTTTGAGGAAGGGTACAGGAAAGGGAAAAGGGGAGGATAATCTTGTCAGAAAACTAAGGTTAGCAGAATAAATAAAAGAAATAGTTATGAAGTTGACAAAATGAAACATAATTAAACCTTTATTTTTTGGACAAGGACCATTCAAATTTAGACATGGCTAGTTATACCACCAGTCAGACAGATACCAAGAAATAAGGAGAACCAATTAATGCTCCTAATTTGTCCAGAGTTAAAACATTTTTTTTTTTACAAGTATGACACTTTCTGGTTCCTCTGATTAGCCATTATCATTTTTGTAATGAACTGAACACATGCATGGAATGGCAGGCTTTGAGGTCCAGAAGTCAGTATTTAAGGTTACCATTTAACTTCATTTGAAATATAATGAAAAGCAAATGTTTGGAGGCCAAATCAAAATCATCTGCCTAGTCTTCTGACAAAATAAAGCAGCGCAATATAGTTCTTTTCCATTGGAAGACAGCATTCTACCTCCTGTTCAAGTTAACAGTCTCATCAGTACAAGATATAGTGTGCTAGTCAGACAGTCCCAAAGCAAACCAAATTTTTTGTTGACAATTCAGGCCCATTAAGAGATTATATCTGGGTTTGTCATGTTTTAAGGGTAGGGGTATTTTTTTAAAAACACAAACTGTAATATTTGTAAAATATATATGAAATAGGGCCTAAATTTAGACTATGAAGAGAACTTGCCCTATTCCATAACTCAGTGTGATTTACACTGCAGGGAAAAAACTATACTTCTCAAACTTTAAGATCAGCCAATTTCCCCTACCCCCCACTTTGAGACTACAACATAACTAGCACTTCCAACTATTACAATAAAAAAGCTGCATGTACGAAGAGCTGTGTAAATGAAAACATGGTTAATGCTTCAGTCGCTGCGCAAACGTGACTTCAGTTCATGTCTACCGCCCTTAAATCTACCTGAGCTACCTCACAGATAGAACCTTTCAATTTAAACTAATTAATCATGACGCGCTGTGAACATCTGCCGCTGTCCATCCAATAGTAGTAGACACTTGTGCTGAGGATTCTCCCATCTGTACACAATGGGGAAGAAGATAATAGAAGTCGTTAGTAATCAAAAAGTACTGCATAGCCACATTCTTTAAAGGACTGAATGCCAGCTGGACTGGAGAGAGGAGGAAAACAAAGAGTTCTAATCATTAATCCCCTGAAATCACTACAGAACCATGAAGCTACTTCTCCGTCATGAGCTTTTGTAGAGCTCTGCTGATGCCAAAATGGTTACTGAAAACTTCTAAGAGGCTCTAACCCTTGAGATTGTACAACCACTCTATAAATTGGGAAAGTTACCCCAATAATTGGATTACACAATAAAGCTCGAGAGTAAGAAATAATATTGTATATAATCAAGAATTTAATTTTTAATAATTCTTGAATTGAAAGTTGAACATCAAATATTTTAAATCATATTCTCAATAGTCTACACTACTTGTTTAAAATTTCTAGGGGCCTTGGAAATTTAAGATTTA
Organism: Aplodontia rufa; assembly: GCA_004027875.1. Classification (NCBI taxonomy): domain Eukaryota; kingdom Metazoa; phylum Chordata; class Mammalia; order Rodentia; family Aplodontiidae; genus Aplodontia; species Aplodontia rufa. Next base: position 15,119 of record PVKS010005248.1, read on the forward strand.
AATTTTTATATGTATTAATTATAACTGCCTGTTTAGAAGTCTGGAAGGTAAATGCTGTCATTCAACAACCAATACAGAGGTTTTCCTGAGCCTAACAGAAGACATCTCCTACCTACAATAAGTATCCTAGTCTTTTAACAGGGGGGTTAAAATTCTCTTTTCTACTTATTATAGCAATGCAGAAGAAGGTCTACAGTTTCAAATAAGCTTTCAAATACTCTATTTTTAAGAATTAGTTAATATCATAGGAAAACTATTATTTTTTAATATTTAAGAGCCCAAAGGTATACGGGCAGAAAATGAGACAGCTTACTACTACTAATTAATCTAAGCTCATGGTGTTTCAGTGTTTTCATCTATTTCACAACTAAGACCCAACATAGCATTTGTGACTACTATGAAAACTATGACATGTCAGTCAGCTTTGCTGCCTGCTGTGTGCTATATGTAAGTTCATTACATATTCCTTATTGCTGGATTGAAAACCTGAAAACGAAATGAGGTCCCTGAAGAAACTTGGCCATGCTGGTGCTTTTTACCAAGTTTGAGAATTTCCAGAACAAACATCACTGTTTTCAAAGGAGACATGTGAAATTTCACTGAATGAAATAGTGTTTTTAGGGGACCGTAATTTCCATCCCCTGCTAAAACCAATTACTTGGTAGAGGGAAAAAGAAAAAGCCATGTGAAATAATACCAAGTAGCACCAGAATAGCCTTCAACTAAAGCTCGCATGCGCACAGGGCTGGGAGGATTGGCTTCCTCTTGCCAGGCCCCTTCGGTCATTTCAGCAATTGTTCTATTAGACACAGCATTAATGTTATGAAGACACAGCAAGCAGCAGAAAGCTTGTAAGAGTCATATTTCATAGTGTCTCAACTCCAAATCAGACAATAGTAATATACACAGGGTCCCATCCAGGAAGCATTCAGTCAGAGCAAGTTAAAAGTCAGTACTTTCTAACATATTTTCAATATATTTCTGTCGAATTAGCCCAAGGGAGAAAAATTAGTCTGCTCGACGTAATTACCGAGACTTGCATCTTACTTCTTCAAATGCCTACCTTTCAAAGAAACCTAGCCAAAGAATCAAAAAAGATTTGGATATTCACCAATTCCCTAAATGTTTTTCTCCCTGTGGGATAATTACATATATTTTTAAGGGACAATATATTTGAAGAGAAGATATTATTCCTGGTGCACCTACCTAACCACTGTACAAAAGACTTCACCATAGACATTATACTCTTGATATCCCAAACATAGGAGTACATGTCATAAAGGATTGTCCTGTTGGCACAATTTGAAAGCCGAGTGAACATTCCCATCACTAGTCCACACATCTCTTCAAACTTGGCCGCTCGTGACCGCCATTCTTCAATCTATTGAAGATCAATAAAAAGACTCAAAAAAAATTGTAAGCTTAACAAAATAACCTAAGATTGTTACAAGTTACAATAAACTGTTTATGTTATTAAGGTACCTGGTATCTACCCTAAACATTAAAGAATCACTGGCTTGAACTCTAGATGAGCAATTGAATAGTATATGTCTCTCCAAACTGACAAATATCTAAAGAATCAATACTGACATTTCTGCAGTCCTAACTAGAACATCAAACTAGGGAACTGAACATTTCAGATTCAGCAGTCCCTGTCAAAAACATATTCTTTTTCTTTTAATTTTATTGAGGATTTGTTGAATAATCATAGATGCATATATAGCAAAAACCTTTTTTCTTTTTTTTTTTTTAAAGATAGAGGGACAGTGAGAGAGAGAGAGAGAATCAATTTCTATTTATTTTTCCATCTGGTGTTTATTTCTCCAACATTTAGCTGTGTATGTGGTGCTGGGGTTCAAACTTGGGTCCCTGCCAGGCAATCAGTTTAAATGCTGAGCCACTGCTCCAGCCCCCCCCCAAAACATATTCTTAAAACAAAACAAAACAAAACAAAAAGCCAACAACAACAAAAAAACTCCACACACATATTTTAAAGTGTGGTGAATTTTCTGAATTTACCAATATACTCATTTAAGAAACTCCAAACGTCCTCCATATTATCAGCATGGCGACCATACAGGCTAGAAAAGCAGGTAAATTAAGCATACTCACTTTTTCAGAGTCTTTTCCTTTACAATTGACACTGACAACACTGCTATTTGCTCGAAGCCACTGGAATTCCCGTAACATTTGTGCTCCTTTGGGTCCGTGCTCATAAGGAAGGTAGAATAGATCAGCAAGTAACTGCAAATCCTCCAGAGTCACTGGCTCTGCAGTGTACAAAGGCTTTTCATTTGGACCTGGCACAAACTGTTCCTTGTTTGTCTGTTCATCAGTCTGCATAGGGGCAATATCACTAATGCAGTCTTCTTGCATTGACATCTCTGGGGATTTTGATTCAGCTATGCTCTCTTTATCAGTGTCCATTGGTTTCAATTCTTCTGCCATTTTAGCTTCAACAATTTCAGTTAGTATTTGATTGTCATTCTTGTGATCTGCTTCTTCTTGTTTTTCTACTACCATGTCCATTGGTTCCTCATCTGGCTGTTTTTTTTCTTCTTCCTTGGTCAGAGGTGTAGGTTCGCCACCCAGAGCAGCTCCCTGACTCATAATGGGTTCCTGATAAACTGTTGTAACTACTGTTGTGGCATTTAAAGAGGGTGCTGCAACTAAGGGAGCCCCATCAACTACGCTTGCTTTAGCTCCACTGTGTGCAACCTGCCTACCTGCGAAAAAGAAAAAAAAAAGTAGCAGATATGAAAATTAGAAACAGAACAAATTCAGTTTAGAAAAATGCTTTCTTATCATCATCTTGTCTATAACTGCAATCTCAATTTGAGTCTCAAACATTTGGAGCCCTGAGAAAAGTGAAATTTCTTTAAGCCTCTCTAAGGAGGTAGGAAAGAAAGGAGAATGGAAAAAAATCAGGTAACAAACAAATCCTTTAAGCATGTAACATCTTATTATTATCTTCCTTTTTGAAGATTTGTACTTAAAACACAAACATTTCAAATTAGCATTTCATTATGCCTAAGGCAGGGACAGGACAGTGTTGTACTCTGTGACTCAACTGTGTGATCCAAACCCCTTAAAAAGAATGACCAAACTCACTGCTGTACTGATGAGGTACACCAAACTCCTGTAACCATTCTGTTAAAGCTAGCTTTAGTGCCATCTGTGGACTATACAGTACATCAGTTTCAATATCTTCATCACTGCCTTCATTTTCTAACTTTATCTGGATTGAGACAGTACTGTCTTCACTGTCAGCTGAAAAAGAAAAACAACAGTCATGACAAAAGTCTCCTGACAAGGGGCAGAGAAAAAGCAACTACTAAGTGTGTGTATTCAAGTGCTTGGGGGGGGGGGTAGTGCTGCTAGATGAAAAAAGGAGAGGGAGAAGGGAGAATCATGAACTGAAATCAATTAAATTCCATGCATTTATGATTTTGTTGGGATGAACCCAACTTAGCTAGAAAGCTCTAATTAAAAAAAACAAAAACAAAAAGAAAACAAAGGAGGGGAGAAACAGTGGCTCAAGGGTTCTGGCACTGGCCTGGCATGCGAGGACCAGGGTTTGAACTCCAGCACCACATACACCACGAAGTGTTGGAGCAACAAAAGCCACCTGAAAAGCTAAATAAAACTGATTCATTCGTTCTGTCCCTCTCTCTTAAAAAAAAAAAAAAGAGAAAAAGGGAAAGCAACTAGTTGCAGTAGTACAACCTACAACCTAGAAGCAAAGAACTAAAACAGAGCTTAAAAGTAAAAACGAAAACACAAGACTCTTCCTTCACTGACCATTTCATCCAGATTATTCATCTAAATGCACCGTTAAACGTGTACAAAATCCCAATTGAAATGATACAAATTTTAGATTCATTGGGAAAGCTTATCATAAATGTCTATTAAGTACCAATTATTTGGTATGCAAGGTTAAAGGTATCATGATTTCCATTGGGGAAAAAAATGCCCTAATCTTTGGGAGTTTATAATTTCATTATTAACAAATGTACCGAGGAAGAACAGAAAATCAACAGAGCTCTCACATGAGCGCAGATAAAGCAATGAGTTTTTTGTTTTTTGGTTTTTTTTTTTTTAAGAGAGAGGGACAATGAGAGAGACAGAGAAAGACAGAAACAACTTTATTTGGTTTTACACATGGCCTTCGTTTGCCCCAACACTTAGTTGTATACATGGTGCTGGGGTTTGAACTCGGGTCCTCGTGCTTGCCAGGCAAGCGCTCAAACTGCTAAGCCACTGCTCCAGCCCCTAAAGGAATGAGTTCTAAAACAGGACTGGTAGAACTAGGTAGAGAAAACTAGGAAATTTTTGGCTTGGCATTCAAAAATCCCCTAATTCTTAGCTTTCCTTATTTCCATGAAAACAGCCCAGTTTGGCTAATGTTTCTTACTCCGTAACATGCTCCATATTCTGTCTTAAAAGATGTAGAAGCTAAAAATCGTGTACACAGAGACATGATAATTTTGTGTTTTTTTATTGGGAGAGGAAGACAACAAAGACTGAGCCATAAATCTAAGTCTTCATTCAATTAACAATTCCAAATAGGGGTACAGAATTGAGGAAGTGTCATAATTATGTTATTTTAATACCCCAAATGGCCAAAATTCCTATAGCTTAAAAATTTCAACATCCAGTGCTTTTACTTCTGTGCCTTGAATTGTGAAATTATTTCTTACCACCACTTTGTGTGTTAGGGGGTGGGGAGGGGTAGTGGGGATTGAACCCAAGCACATTCTACCGCTGAGCAACATCCCCAATCCTTTTATTTTTTATTTTTATTTTATTGTTTTTTATACTTTACTTTGAGACAGGGTCTTACCAAATTGCCCAGGCTTGTCCTCCTGCCTCAACTTTGAGTAGATGGGATTACAGGTACGAACTACCACATCCTATTCTTTTTTTTTTTTTTTTTAAAGAGAGAGGGACAGAGAGAGAGACAGAGAAAGAGCGAAACAACTTTATTGAGTTTTTCACATGGCCTTAGTTGCTCCAACACTCAGTTGTGTACGTGGTGCTGGGGTTTGAACCCGGGTCCTTGTGCTTGCCAGGCAAGCGCCAAAACCACTAAGCCACTGCTCCAGCCCCCATCCTATTCTTTTTTAATGACACTCTGGCTTGGCAGAGTGATCACTCCCTCCTCTGTGATCCCTAAAGCACTTACAGATAACTGTTGTAACACAACACATTACAACAACAGCCTATATATGCCTTATCCAACTCAAGATTTTTTTTTTAAAGAGACAGAGACAAAAAATGAATCATCTTTCTTTAGTTTTTCGTTGCTGACACTTCGTTGCGCTAGGGTTCAAACCTACATCCTTGCACATGCCAGGCAAGTGCCCTTAACCACTGAGCAATGGCTCTAGTCCCCCAGAAACAGATTTTTTGAAAAACCAAGACTTTACTCTTATTATCCTTAGTGCCTAGGAAGAGGCACCTGCCATAGAATAGGTTATTTAAATGTAAATGAAGGCAGCATTCTCTCAGAACTCTACTAATTAGAAATTTCAGAAAAAATTAGTAAGCTCATGTCTAGAGTATCAATGTGTTCCAAAAAATCTAAGATGAATCTAAATCTCAGAATATCTACTCATCCAGAATAAAATATCCCATTTTTAAAAAATTGCCTGAAAATACAAATGAGGGTTTGGGGATTTAGCTCAGTGGCAGAGCGCTTGCCTAGCATGCTGCTCAGCCCTGGAAAAAAAAAATACAAATGAAATGAGATTCATTCTACAACTAATGAAACACGAAAGACCATCTCGTCTGGTACTCAGACTTCAAAGAGCGAGTCATATTTTAAAAACAAAAATTCACATGCCTACAATCCCAGTTGCTTGGGAGGCTGGGGCAGGAGGACTGCAGGTTCAAAGATTCAGTCAGCCTCAGGAACTTAGTGAGGCCCTAAGCAACTGAGCAAGACCCTGCCTTAGAATAAAAAAGGGCTGGGGATGTGGCTTAGTGATTAAATGCCCCTGGGTTTAATCCCTGGAACCAAAATAAATAAGTAAAATAAATAAATAATAAAGTTGAAGAACTAAGGCCAAGAAGTGACTTGTCCAAGGCCACTCAGCCTTCCCTCTCATTAATAGAAATGAACATTTCTTTTATTTCTTTCTTTTTTTAAAAGAAAGGAGAGTGACAGAATCAATTTTATTTTTTCATCTGGCTTGTTTCTTGGACACTTAGTTTTGGTGCTGGGGTTTGAACCCGGGACCTCACGTATGCTAGGCAGGCACTCCAACTGCGGAGCTACTGCTCTAGCCGCTGAACAACTTTTTTTTTCTTTTTTAAAAAAAGAGAGGAGGAGAGAGAGAGGGAAAGGGGAAATCAATTTATTTATTTTTTCATCTGGCTTTTGTTTCTCGAACACTTTGTAGTGTAGGTGGTGCTGGGGTACCAACCCACGTCCCTCATGCATGCCAGGCAACCACTATAACCATTGAGCTACTACTCCAGCCCCTGAACAACATTTCTCAATAAAACTTTTTTTTTTTTTTTTGATACAGGGTCGAGTCTTATATTGCCCAGGCTGGAACTTGTGAACCTTCTATCTCAGCTTCCCAAGTAGCAGGGATTACAAGTATACCCCACTGCACACCCTGCTTAATAAAACCCCTTAAACTACAATGACAAGAAATACAAATTTGACAATGACTCCACTTAACCCCACCTTCCAAGGTCAACGATCAACTATAAGCTACTTACTCATCACCACATCTTTTCTCACTCCATTCATGTTTGATTTGTACCAGGTAGCAAGGGTGTGGATAGCAACATAATTGGCTTCAAATTCACAATTTGGATTAGTCAGGACTCCTTTTAACCGTGGGATGAGTTCTGTGGATCTTCCTTTGTATGGGCCCAGAAATAATCTCTTCTGATCATAATCATTAGCGTGAATGTTATCCCAGATTACTGGAGCTCTCTTAATAATCTTAGAAACCTCTTCAATAGACTCTACTGGAATTTCTTTAGAAACAACTTTGGGACCTAGAAATAATGATGACCATTTATTAAGAGAATCTTCTATACGATTCTTAAAAAACAACTGTACATACAACTTTAATATTGTACTTTTCTTATATGCACACAATTTTTCATATTTTTTTGGAATGCTGGGGATCAAATGCAGGGCCTCATGCTTTTTAAGCAAGTGCTCTAAAACTGAGCCACCCCACCCGAGTCCCGATTTTTCTTTATAAACATAGGAATGTGTCTTTTTACTCATTTTATTTTCTTTCATTTCATAAAACATAAGTTTTCTATGGCTGGGACCAATAGTCTCTAGCCCACCTCCATACAGACTTTTACTATATATTTACAGCAACCGACAATTACTGCAAAAATTGTTCAAGATTCTTCCTTTGGCCTCACACATGCTAGGCAAGCACTCTACCACTGAGCTATATCCCCAACTCTTTTTATTTTGATACAGGATCTTGCTAAGTTGCCCAGGCTGACTTCTAACTTGGCATCCTCCTGCCCCAGCATTCCAAGTAGTTAACTGGGCAGGCATGATGCACCACAACACCTAGCTCTTAAAGATGCTTTATACATGTCTAAAGGCCCAGCTACTCAGGAGAAGTACTTGAGAGTCATGAATTCAAGACCACCCTGGGCAATTCAGCAATACAGTTGAGACCCTGCCTCAAAAATAAATAAATAAAATTATTTTCTTTTTTCTCTTTTGTGAACTAGAGACTGAATTCAGGGACTCTCTACTTCTGAGCTACACCCCCAGCCCTTTTTAAATTTTAACTTTGAGACAGGGTCTCAACCAAGTTGCTGAGGTTAGCCTCAAACTTGTGATCCTCCTGCTTTTGTCTTCAACTGCTGGAATTACAGGTTTGTGTCACTGTGCCTGGCAAAAGGATGTTTTTTATGCTAAGCAAAAAATGTATACTTTGATAAAGAAAATATTTTTTCTGGGTGTAGTGGTGCATGCTTGTAAACCCAGCAACTCAGGAGGTTGAGGCAGGAGGATCATAAGTTCCAGGGTGGCCCCAGCAACTGGGCAAGATCCTGTCTCAAAATAAAAAACAAAAAGGGCAGGTTACATGGCTCAGTGGTTAAGCACCCTTGGGTTCAATCCTTGGTATCAAAATAAAATAAGATAAAGTATCCATTTAACAAAAACATCCACTTTCTCTAGATATGTTATAAAACTTACCTGTCCAAAGGACCTCAATTCCAGGTAGAAGCTTTTCACCCACAGTCCTTAAATAGGGAGACTGAGACACATTTGGATAACAGAAAGTGCCACAATATTCTGAATTTAGAGGGGAAAAAATTAAGTGAAACAGTCATGGATTTCAAAATAGAGAAAAAATATCTACCAATTCTAAATTTTTTTCATCCAAGTGATAAAAGGTTTCCATATTATCCCTAAAAGGGAGTAAACTCAAGTGGGTGATTCATTTAAGAATCAATCAATTCATAAAGTCTAATATTCTTCCTCCAACAGTAGTACTAATCGATGCTTGATCTTATAGTCACTAGAAATACAAATTTACTAAAGTAACAATTAAAATATTAGCATTTTATACATAATTCAGAATCATCTACATTTCTCATTTATAATCAGAGATCAAATAATCAATAATTTCATAAAAAATAAATAGAATTATGACAAGCTTAATATTCAACTGATTTAAATTGCTTAGCAAATTAATTCCCAGTATCTTATCAAACATTTGAATATTCATGTAGCATTAGACCACTAAAATAAGGTTAATGGCTCCCAATACTGAGATACAAAGTTAAATAATCTAAAGATTCTGATAGCTAATTCATCTGTTCCAGAACAGAAATAGTATCTAGGAAAAAATTTGAAGAGGCAACTAAGAAAGATTCAAATATTTTCAATGGAAGAAAACTGGAGGGGTGGGGGTAATAAATAAAAAGGGGAAAATTAAGATTTCTATGCTGACTACTGGAAATAAAGAGTCCAGATGGGAGTGGGAGTGAAAAAACGAAGAGATATACATGGGCAGAAAAATGGAACAAGTAGGAGGAAATGAAAAGTGACTAAGTTAAAAGCAATGTAAATTTTTTTTTCCGGTTATTTCAATAATACTATTCCTCTTCTAATCATGACAATGTAATATTTCTATACCATCAGTACTAAGAGGTAAAAACATTTTTTGCCTTGTCCACTGTCATTTATAAGCTCCTAATTTTCTCTAACATCTGGAGAAGTATTTTCCAGAAAAGAGGATTCCAACTTTTTTACAAGGAATGGTATAACAAGGCTTATACATAGGATCCTTTGGCAATTACATATTTCAATACTAGCTAAATATAAAGATATTATATATAATACCTGTAGGACAGAAGAGGAAAGTTTCTGGCTCTCCTAGGTACTGATAAATTTCATTTGTGATGGAGACTTGTGCATGAGCAAAAGAACTGAATACCTCTTTGTCTGCTGCACACATATTATGGTCAATATCATCAAAAAGCAAAGCAAATGATCTGCATCCAAACTGAGAAACCTAAGGAACAAGATGCTTTATCAGAGCACATTTCAGAGTAAAACAAAGAAAATAAAGTATGTACATAATGAGTATATTTTTCCCCTTGGTACTGGGGATTGAACCCAGGGGCACTTTACCACTAAGCTACATCCTCAGTCCTTTTTGAGACAGAATCTTGCTAAATTGCTAAGGCTGGCCTTGAACTTGTGCTCCTCCGCCTCAAACCTCCTAAATTGCTGGGATTACGGGTCAGGTGTGCACTACTGCACCTGGCATAGTGCTAAACTGAGGGGGGCGGGAGCTATTGCTCAGCAGTTACGGTGCTTTCCTGGCATGCGGGAGAGTGCAGGTTTGAACCCCAGCACCACATACACAACAAAGTATCAAAACAACGAAAGGCACATGGAAAACTAAATTTAAAAAAATGGATCTGTTCTCTCATCGTCCCTCTCTGTAAAACAAACAAAAAAACTTCCTTAATAGACTACTGAAAGCCTCTTATTTTTACATTTTCTTTCTTTTTCTTTTTTAAAGAGAGAGGGACAGTGAGAAAGAGAGAATTTTATTTAGTTTTTCGTGTGGCTTTTGTTATTCCAAAATTTCGTATGTATGTGGTACTAGGGTTCAAACTTGCATACTTGTACATGTCAGGCAAGTTCCATAACTGCTGAGACACCACCACTTCAGCCCTTATTTTTACATTTTCAATGAAAGACATTCTAAGTTAAATACTTGATGGTTTTGGCGCCCGTTTTTCCTTTGGGTTTGAATATAATGTAAAAATCTGTTCTAAGCCAAGCGTAGTGGTGCACACCAATAATCCCAGCAAGTCAGGAGGCTGAGAGGGGAGGATCCCAAGTTCAAAGCCAGCTTCAGCAACTTAGCAAGGCCTTAAGCAACTTAGTGAGACCCTGCCTTAAAATAATATATAAAAAGGGTTGGGGGGGGGGTGGCTGGAGCCGTGGCTCGGTGGTTTCAGTGCTTGCCTGGCATGCACAAGTACACGAGTTCAAACCCCAGCACCAAGTACACAATGAAGTGTCTGAGGAATGAAAGTCACATGAAAAAGTAAATAAAAACTGCTTCTCTCTTTCTCTCTCTCTCACTGTTCCCTCTTAGGGAAAAAAAAAAAAAAGGCTAGGGATGTGGCCCAGTGGTTAAATACCCCTGGATTCAATCTCTGGTACCCCCCCACCAAAAAAGAAATCAGTTCCAAGAAAACTTTTACCTCCTTGGCTGCTGATTACAGAAGACCCAGAGTCAGGAAAATAAATAAATAAAATCCAGAAATGAACAATAAGTAAACTCAGTTAAGTAAACTTAAGACATGAAATACTCAGAACTTGTTCTAGTCCCAGACACTTTGATCCTAATGCCTTTGCAGACAGATAGAACTAGGCATGAATCACAAAGCACATAATAAAATTTGATCAAATAGGGAAATAACTTTTATTTTTTTTAAAGATGAGAGAGAGAGAGAGAGAGAAAATCAGTTTTATTTAATTTTTCACATGGCTTTCATTGCTTCGACACTTCATTGTTTATGTGGTGCTGGGGTTTGAACCCACATCCTTGGCGCATGCCAACGCTGAGCAACTGATCCAGCACCTGGGAAACAACCTCTTAAAAGCTCATTCATAAGGGGCTGGAGCAGTGGCTCGGCGGTTATGGTGCTTGCGTGGCACGCACAAGTACACAGGTTCAAACCCCAGCACCCATGTACACAACGAAGCATCCGAGGAATGAAAGTCATATGAAAAACTAAATAAAAATTGCTTCTTTCTCTCACTGTCCCCTCTTTCCTAAAAAAAAAAAAAAAAAAAAAAAAGTTCATTCATTCATAAGCATTTTAACTACCCTAAATTTTTTTTCTTTTTGTTTCAGGTGCTGGGGAAACCTAGGGTCTTGCACATGCTAAGCACATATCAGACCACTAAGCAACACTCCCAGTTGTACTTTAAAATTTTGATTAGCCATTTTAATGTTACCTATATAAATCATTGCTTAAAGAAGAACACAGGGGCTGGGGCTGCAGCGGTGGCTCAGTGGTTTCGGCGCTTGCCTGGCAAGCACGAGGACCCGGGTTCAAACCCCAGCACCACGTACACAGCTAAGTGTTGGAGCAACGAGGGCCATGTGAAAAACTAAATAAAGTTGTTTCTCTCTTTCTCTGTCTCTCTCACTGTCTCTCTATTAAAAAAAAAAAAAAAAAAAAAAAAAAAAAAGAACACAGGGGCTGGAGTAGTGGCTTGGCGGTTACTGTGCTTGCCTGGCATGTACAAGGACACAGGTTCAAACCCCAGCACCACGTACACGATTAAGTGTCTGAGCAACGAAGGCCACATGAAAAACTAAATAAAACTGATTCTCTCTCACCGTCCCTCTTAAAAAAAAAAAAAAAAAGGAAAGAAATTAAACATATACAGAGAAAAATCAATACACTTTAAAAATAATGGGGAAGCTGGGCATGGTGGTGCCTGCCTAATATCCCAGCAACTGGGGAGGCTAAACAGGAGAACTACAAGCTCAAGGACAACCTAAGTAACATAGTGAGACCCTGTTTCAAAATTCAAAAATAAAAAAAATGGACTGTGGGTATAGCTCAGGGATGGCATGCTCCTGGGCTCAATCCCAGTCCTGACAAAAAAACTCCCAATTGGGGCTAGAGTGGTGGCTCAGCAGTTACATACGGCGCTTGCCTTGCATGCGCGAGTACGTGGGTTCGAAACCCAGCACACCATGTTCACAGTGAAGTGTCTGAGCAATGAAAGTCCATGAAAAACTAAATAAAATTGATTCTTTCTCTCACTGTCCCTCTCTCTCTCAAAAAAACAAACAAACAAAAAACAAAAAACAAAAAACAAAAACCTCCCAATTAACAACCAACAAAAAGAACCCAAATCCCAGAAACAGGGAAATGAGAGGCCTACACTTTATCAAACAATATGTGCAGCTTTTACAGGAAGTAGACTTTAGACATAAAACAGGTTCACCAAGAACTTACATGTTTGTTTTTCTTCTCATCTTGGTAAACCAACCATTTCTAGACAGAATTACACCTACTATTATCTACATAACTTAGAAAACAGATCTGACAGGTAAAACCCAGGACCTATATAGTTTTAGTCCTGAATTTATTAGTCAAGCATCCAGTGGTGTGTGTGTGTGTGTTTGTATGTACGTATATATAGTTTCCCAAAATGTGGCTGAGGATGACCCGTCTCATAACCACCTGAATTCATGGTCCCCCAACTCTTGTCAACATTCTTTTAAGAATCACTGCTAAGTATCTCCCCACCCCCAGGACTTGCACATCCTAAGCAAGTGCTTTACCATGGAGCCACACCCTCAGCCCCAGCATTCTCTTAAGGAAGTGCTTTCACAAACTAAAATTTGAGAAGTAACTGACTTATTTTGAAAAGTATTCCTGGCTAAAAATGTAGCTTAGTAGTACAGCACATGCCTAGCCCGTGCAAGGACCTTGGGTTCAATCCCTAGCACCACAAAAATAGATAGATAGATAGAAAACAAATAGAAGAAAAATTTCTCTACTCAGAAACGTTAAATAATTTCTACAAAAACAAAGTATGAATATGATTTCGTTTTCACATAATGAAAGCAATTTTGAAAACTTTTAGTTTCCGGTAGTGAGCCAGAACAATTAATAAAACATAAGAAATTACCTGATCCAATTTGCGTTTCAATGTAGATATTTCCTTGGGGTTAGAAAAAGTGATATCCAATCCAGGGGAGATAGCATAGATAAACTCTATCTCATATTCCCGGGCAGCAGAGATGAGAGTCATAAGTTGCTCTAAAAAACAGAGTCCATGTTTTTAGAAAGCAGCACAGAAAACTAAAATAATCTTCAACTTTCCAACTAAAGAGACCACTTCTTTTTTCTTTAAAAAAAAAAAAAAAAGAGAGAAGGACAGTGAGTGAGTGAGTGAGTGAGAGAGTGAGAGAGAGAGAGAGAGAGAGAGAAAATCTATTTTTATTGAGTTTTTCACATGGCCCTCACTGCTCCAACACTTAGTTGTGTACATAGGTGCTGGAGTATACTCGTATACCCTGTATACTCGTGCATGCCAGGCAAGTGCCTTAAACCACCGAGCCACCACTCCAGTCCCAAGAGACCACTTCTGCTAATTTACAAGTAAAGTTCCTTAAGTTTTTAAAAACTTTCATGCTTGATGTGATAACAGGCCATAAAAAAATGACAGAAGCCTAAAGTAATTTAATGTTATAGTAAGAAAAGAGCAAGTATCACATTTTTGATAGTTGGGATTGACTCCAGGAGAGTTCTACCACTGAGCTACATATCTCACCATCCTTTTTATTTTTTAGTATAGGGACTGAACCTAGCTGCTTAATCACTGAGCTACATCCCTGGCCTTTTTTATATTTTGAGACAGGATCTTGCTAAATTGCTGAGGCTGGCCCAGTATCTTAGGAACTTATGTAATCAATTCAACATATAACTCATGAACTTATGTAATTAATTCAACATAATAATACAGATAAGTTAGGAGTCTTTTATGGACTGCCGCTTCACTGGGTACAAGACCTTTATTTTAAATAAAGACAAGATTTAATAGTGGTGATGACTAAGTACTAACAGAGCCTGAAAAAGAAAGAATAATAAGCTATATCATCTTTATTTAAAATTTTAGCATTTTTCCATCGTGAATTTTTTGAAATAATTTTCATTTTTTAAAAAATATGGATGGGGGCTGGAGTGGTGGCTCAGCAGTTTCAGCGCTTGCCTGGCAAGCACGAGGACCCGGGTTCAAGCCCCAGTACCACGTACACAACTAAGTGTTGGAGCAATGAAGGCCATGTGAAAAACTAAATAGTTTACAAAAAAAAAAAAAAAAAAAGGGTGCATACCTCTAACCCCAGCCAATTCAGAAGGCTAAGGCGGGGGACTCTCAGGTTCAAGGGCAGCCTCTACTACTTAGTAAAACCCTGTCTCAAAATAAAAAAATGAAATAAAGTACCCCTGGGTTCAATCTCTAGTACCATAAAAAAGACAAAAACCCTATCTTGATACTGATTTTTAGTGGAGTCACCACACTTTCATACATCAGCTTACAAAGAGTAAATGGTAGGCTGGAGCAGTGGTGGCTTGGCAGTTGCGGCACATGCCTGGCATGCTCAAGGACCCGGGTTCAAACCCCAGCACCACCTTCGCAATCCAGTGTCAGAGCAGCTGGGGCCAAATGGAAAACTAAATGAAACTGAGTATCTCCTCTCTCACTGTCCCTTCTCTCTTTAAAAAAAGAAAGAAAAAAAAAAAAAAAAAAGAGTAAATGGTTACTAGAAAAAGAAAAGGAGGGGTTGGAGCAATGGCTCAGTGGTTATGGTGTTTGCCTGGCATGCACAAGAACCCAGGTTTGACCCCAGCATCACATATACAACTAAGCATCAGAGCAATGAAAACCAGATAAAAAACTGAATAAAACTGATTCTCTCATTGTCCCTCTATTTAATAAATATATAAATGGAAACTATCTTTGAAGTGGAAATAAAATAATAAAGTTCTACTTGTTCAAAATATAGCTGTTTGGGCTGGAGCAGTGGCTCGGTGGTTATGGGGCTTGCCTGGCATGTGCAAGTGAGTTCAAACCCTAGCCCCACATACACAACAAAGTGTCAGAGGAATGAAAGTCACATGAAAAACTAAAAACTAAAGTCTTAAAAAAGAATAATAATTAAAAAAAATATATATATGGCTGTTAAGTAGAAAATATTTACCAGCTTCCTCCACTGAATACATCTCTCGCCAAAACATCCTATGTTTGTAGTCATCTTTGGGAGCATATAGGTATGTATTTAATTCCCATTTCTGGAGCCTAAGGGGGAAAGAAAATCATGTATGCGTAAGTAGGCAACATTTATAAACTACAAATCCCAGTCTTTTCCCTTTTCTTGGAGCATCACCATTTCAGACAAAACTTATAATATTCAATCAGTGGAATTTAAAAAAAATTAAATATTAAAACATACTAAAGTCTTGAATAAAAACACAAAAACTCTGGGTGAGGTAGGTAGAACCAAAAAAACTATTCAGCTTCCCCAGGAAAAGTTTGAACACTGGCTTAAGTGATAAAAGATCAAAATAAAATTACTTCTATAACTGAGAAATCATCAAACTGTACTAGGACTATTCAGGGTTAGTATTTCTTCTAATAAAAGGAAATGTTAAATTAAGGACTTACGGCTCTCCTTTCTTCATATGATAAAAATTTTACCTTCTAAAGAGTTCTTTTCTCTGTTCCATAACCCAAGGTCTTCCATAAAATCCTGAATTTAAAGACAGAATGTAATTACTTTCAAAAAGCAAGTTACAAAACATACAATGCAATCACAGTTAAAAATGTGTACAATACACCCAAATCTGAAGAGTATTTGTAAAACATTAAGGTTTATCTTTGTATAGTGATATCATAAGGTAACTTTTATTCCCTTTTTCCTCAGATAAATTTATTCTACCATGATGTTCATTACTTATGCGGTAATTATTTTAAAGATAGCCAAATCTACAATTTCTTTTTCCTGTCAATAAAAACCAAATACACTTAAATCTAACTTGTTTGTGGGGCTAGAGTGGTGGCTCAGCAGTGGAAGGAGGACCCGGGTTCAAGCCCCAGTAACCACATACACAACAAAGTGTCAACAAAGGCCAGATAAAAAACTAAGTTTTTCTCTCCCTCTTAAGATAGAAAAGGAAAAAACAAAAAAACAAAACAAAACAAAAAAAAACCCCCAAAAAACACCTGACTTTTTTGTTATTATTGTTGCAGTGCTAGGCCAGCCCTCTACCAATGAACAATACAATCTTACAATATGAAGGGGAAGTCAAGAAATCCAAACTGCTAAAAATAACAATTTACTACCTAGGAGAAGAACTCACTGCTTCCAGAGGGGTAAAGTGAGATAAACAAGGTAGTAAAATCAAGGAATAGGATGAGAAAAGAATCTGACTTAATTTTATGAAAACAATTCCTTAAAAAAAAAAAAAAAAAGCCTGAAACTATAGAACTGCCTAAACTGCAAACCCTTAAACCATTTTAATTCCAAAGCAAAGATTTCAGCATTAGTAACATTTACAAATGTTACTAATTTGTCCGTCTTCAGGAAACAAATCTTGCAGGCCTAAAAGGCAAATTATTGTAAAGCACAAAACTGGTATTGGCGTTCCCTACTGTGCTAATCATAGCTCTACCACACACACCTTAAAATTTGCCTAACCTTTACTTTTCATCTGTTTCAGTCTAATCATCAGCAAGAGGTAAGGACAATCACTCAAGAACACAAATAACATGAAGTGATCAATAAAAGCATTTTGAACACAAAATGCCCCCTCATTAAGGCCTTGAATCTCTATGAAAAATGATTAATTTGCATCACAACAAAGAAAAATGGCAAATCAAAGAAAAATTCATTACTTTCCAATGTTACCAAACTGCAGCACTTGTTGCCAGGCTGAACTCAAATTTATTATCCTCCTTCCTCAGCCTTCAGACCCTGCCCAGGATAGCACTTTCAATCCTGACAATTCAGTATGTCCCTCCTATAGGTGCTTTTTTTTTTTTTAAGAGAGAGAGAGAATCTATTTTTTTTTTTAATCTGGCCTTTATTTCTCTGACACTTTGCTATGTATGTGGTGCTGGGGTTCGAACCTGGGTCCTCATTCATGCCAGACAAGTGCTCCAACTGCTGAGCCACAGCTCTAGCCCTTACAAGTGGTTTTAAAATTTTCTTGACATGGTAAAATTTTTACAAGTCTACTTTAGCTTTCTTACAACACCTAGCATTATTGTTTTTCTCTTAAAGAGCAGGCATTAATGCTGAAAGCTGTGGTGTATACCTGTAATCCCAGCTATTCCAGAGACCAAGGCAGAGTACGGCAAGTAGGAGATCCACCTCAGCAATTTAGGAAGACTGGCTTCAAAAAGATAAAGACAGCAGGGCCACACAGGCCTGTAATCCCAGTTCCAGAGGTTGAGTCAGGAGGATCATAAGCCAGCCTTAGCAAATTAGGGAGACTGTCTCAAAATAAAAATAATAAGGGCTGGGGGTGTGGCTCAGTGGTTAAGCATCTCTGGGTTCAATTCCCAATATCAAAATAAATAAACACAAAGGGGTGTGCCTGAGGATCTGGCTCACAGGTACAATGTTCCTGGATTCAATCCCCACTAAACCCCACATACACAGAGGTATTTAGCAGGTTTATGGTTTTAGTCAGTTCACAGCACAAAAGAAAAAGCAGTGCTATTAACATGCATTGAAACCAACAAAGACTTTTAAGGCCAAGAAACAAAAAAATAATCCTAGCAGTAATTAAAGTATTTCCAGGGCTGGAGCGGTGGCTCAGCGGTTACTGCACTTGCCTGGCATGCTGGAATACTAGAGTTCGAACCCCAGCACCAAGTATGCAACAAAGTCTCAAAGCAACGAAGGCCACATGAAAAACTAAATAAAAAATTGATTCTAAAGTATTTTCTATCCTTCATTTCAGGGATGGTGCCAACCAAGAAAGAAGGAACAAATGAATGTGTGCTGGCTCAGGTGCTCAATTACCAAGAAAATTAAAAAGGAATGGGAGGAGGAAGAACAAACAAGAAAATTGAAGACTTCTCTTTTAATACTATTCAAAACAAACCAACTTAAACCACACCACAATGAATTTTCTCCTTTAATTATGAAGGTATAATAGACTGGCTCTCACTCCAGTATAGCTCTGAAATTCTATTTTCCCCCAGCACTTTCTCCACCCTCTGCCCCAAGATGGTTGATAACAAAAAACACTGTTTTTCTAAAATCTCAAGCTAAAAGATCCCCAATAAATGCTTCAACGTGTAAGTCACACAAAGCAATCATGTTTTCATAAACAATGACTCCAGTAGAATATGGTCTGCAAGATAATTTTGCTAAATTGTTTCAAGCCTCACTGAGCTGTAAAGTAGTATGTTCTCATCTACAATGAAAATTTTATCTAAAATACCATAATCACCATTTTTCAAAAGAATACATTTATTTGGTTTCAACACTGGAAAAACTGATGCTCTCAAATAACAGAGCAACCTTCTTTGCTTTTTCCATACCTTCTTAGTTGTTTGTTTTGTTTTGGAGACAGGTTCTCATTATTTTGCCCAGGCTGGCCTCAATTCCTGGGTTCAAACGATCCTTCTCCCAAGTAGGTGCAACACCGACCTTTCAGTTTTTTTACAGACTCATTTTTATACTCCTATCCACACCATTATATAACAAGAAAAAATAAGATCAATAACTAGGAAACCCTGGGTCAACTAATATAATTCAGAAAATTGAAATACACATGTTGTACTCAAGCAAATAGCACTAATATAACTGTCCATTTTATTCAAACTTTTATACAATTTTATAATCTTCCTTCACTATCAAAATATGCAATCATTCCTTGTAACTGTATATGTAAAGGAAGAAAGTAAGAAAGGTATTTTTAAGCCTTGTATACAGTCACTAAATTCAAATTTCATACCTTAACTTCAAAATTTTATTATAATCAAAACTTTGTCCCTGGACGGAAGGTGCAGTAGTTGAGAAGCAGGCAATTTTCTAGGCTGCAAATGAATCTTCAAAGAGGAAGAGGTGTTTGTTGGCCAGGAAAAAATTCTAAGCAGAAAATAACTGTTTTACACTACAAGCCAACTGTGCTTCTCTTCTCTCCAGGAGCACAATAAGCACATCTGTGTGAGTTCTTTCTTTCCTTAAAGAATGCGACGGATGCACTTTTTTTTTTTAATGGAGACACGGTTGCTGCAGCTGACCTCGAACTTGCTACCTCCTACATGTCTCCTCAGTCTCTGGGATTAAAGGAGTGCGCCACTGCTCCCGAATCTGTACTTTTATTTTTGTTTTTCGCTTTTGAAAGCAGAAAACCCCACGGAATATAATCTCAAGGTATAAAGAAGTATTATGTCATAGCCCAACACCAGGCTCCTTACCACCGCCTCCTCGGGACTCGGTCTGGCTCCAAGCCCAAGGCAGGCGGGGTTACTTAGTAGCCAGAGGGGAATTGGACGCCGTCTAAGGACGTGGGGAGAGGAAACTCATCTACCTTCCCACCTCTCCCCCCCCCTCATTTTAACAGGGTCAAATTTCGGGCCTAAGAGAAAAACAGCTTTTTCGAGCTCCCTGAATCACCCCCATCCCCTTCCCCAAGAGAGGACATGTTAGTACCAGGGCGTGAAGGGAAGGAGCGCTCACCTTCCACCACGCCACACAGGAACCTCCGAGCCCCTCCTGCCGCCCCGGCCGCAGCCGCTCCCCCAGCCCCGGCTGGGTTGTCTTCCCCAGGGGCTGGAGCTGCCGGCTGCTCCAACGATGCGGCCGCAGAGGCGGCTGGGTTAGAATTGAGTTCGTTCTCCCGCTCCTCCAGCGCCGCCTGGCTCTCCTTCTGCACCATCCTCCTACCACCGGCCGTCGCCACCTCTGCGGGTCCTCTTCGGCCTCCGTCCGTTGGGCCAAGGGCCTGGAACCCTGGAGAGGCCCTAGGCTCCAAGAGCGCGCCCCTCTTGCTCTTTCCCCTCCCCCTTAGCCCTTCCCCCTCCCTCTCCGCTGGGGCCCGATTGCCCGGATGAGAAGGGCGGCGGCACCGGCGCGAGCCCTTTGTCAGCCGCTGCCTCAACCTAAACTGGGGAGCCGGAAACCTAAGCAGAGAAGAGAGCGAAGCCGCGACTTCTCGCTTACTGCAAACTGATAGCCAAGGCTCCTTTTCTTGTTCTCAGCGTCTGCTGCCCTCCCGAAAATCTTATTTCTTCCGCAGCTACTCCCTCAAGCCCCTAGGTCTCCTCTGCCGCTGCCTCTACCGCCCGCTTCCTGTTTATCCGCATTGCGCCTGCGCTGCAGACCGGCTCAGACCGGTCCCTTCAGCCCCCCTCCCCCCCTTTTGGGGCCAGCCTATTACGTTTCATTCAGTAGGGGGAAATAGAACATAGGCGACGCGAAAAGCGAGGAGTAATGAAGGCAGTGGAATGTACCACCTTTGTTTGCCACCCTCCAGAAAGAGCCCGGAGCCCTGGGACGGACCATTACTCCACTCGAAGGAGGGGAGTATGGGAGGAGGCTGCCGCCGTTTGGGCAATTGGGAGAAGGGGGGGCGGGGAGGGTGAAAAGGATAGGCGTTTACTCTCTCAAGGCGCAAGCGCAGAAACGAAGCCTCTAGCTCTTAAAGAGACAGGTAGGAACTGACCTACTTTCTATGGAGATTCTTGTAATGGTTTGGCTGATTACACCATTCCAAGAAGTCCTGCTTACCCCTCTGCCTTGAATAATTTTTACCTACCCAGTCTTGGAGCTAACCACATTTAACGATGCAATCATTCATTCATTCCTTCATTCAGCAGGCACCTATTGAGCTTTCCTGGGCCTGGGCTACTAGGCCACTATGAGCTCACAGAATGGTGGACAAGCAAGTACACACAGAATTCCTTCATGATGTACCCAAGTGTTTCAGCAGGTCAGAAAAGGTAACAACTAACTTCTACTTTGGAGAGAGATACGTGGCTGTGACTGTGGTTATGGCTATGGCTATAGGTCCTCGCTGCTGGGCTGGAGATTTACCTGGGACTTTGTGCATAGTAGACTTCATTTTTGAGCTGGATCGTAAAAAAGGAGTAGAAGTCAGCCAGAGTAGGGGGTTAAGGGAAGACAGCACTCCAGGCAAGTGGAGTCCAAGGGTAAGGAAGGGGTGAAAACACTAGCTTGTTTCAGGATGGGAGTATGTAGTGTGTATGTTATGGTTTGGATTTTTAATGTTCTCCCCACAAAACTCATGTTTTGAAAGCGTAGTCCCCAATACAACAAGGTTCAGAGGTGGGGATTTTAAGCAATGATTAGGTCGTGGGGCTATAACCTCATCAGTGGATATTCCATTTTATTAACCCTTAATAATAATTATGGGTTAATAGTTTGAGTGGACTACTGGGTGCTAACTGTAGGCTAGTGAGGGAACTGCCCACCCCACTACTTTTTTGGATGCCATGAGCTGAACAGCTTTCCTCCACCATGATGTTCAGTCACATCTCAGACCCGTAAAAATGGAGTTTGCCAAACCTCTGAAGCCATGAGCTCAAAATAAGCCTCTAAGTTGTCAGGTGTTTTGGTCACAGCAACAGAAAGCTAATAGTGTGTGAGGGAGCATGAGATCCTCTAAACCTCAGCATCAACATCATTTCTGCAGAAGCTTTCCCTGAACCCTAGATTGTTTGGTTCAGCAAACTCCCCTTGATGTATATTCTCAGACCTGTAGTCTTATCATAATGCACTTTACATTTATGTTGGTTGAGAAATCCTTCTTAACTTGTGAGAAATAAATTTCATATTCTCTTATCAAAACAGTAGCTTCAGGGGCTGGAGAAGTGGCTCAGCGATTAGAGTGCTTGTCTGGCATGCACAAGGACCCGAGTTCAAACCCCAGCACCACATATACAACTAAGTGTCCGAGAAACAAAGGCCAGATGAAAAAATAAATAAAAATAGATTCTCTCTTCTCTCACTTTCTCCCCCTTTCTATTAAAAAAAAAGTAGCTACAGAGACTCTTCCTTTTTTAGTCCTGGATTGTTGAGATAGTGGTAGGAGCAAGAATTTCAATATGGAACACTGAAATTTACATGTCATTTTTTTTTTAAGAGAGAGGGACAGTGAGAGAGACAGAGAAAGAGAGAAACAACTTTAGTTTTTCACATGGCCTTAGTTGCTCCAACACTTAGTTGTGTATGTGGTGCTGGGGTTTGAACCCGGGTCCTTGTGCTTGCCAGGCAAGCGCTGAAACCGTTGAGCCACTGCTCCAGCTCCAACATGTCATTCTTATACAGCGGCCAACCTAATCTTTTCTATAGTAGCAGTCCACTTTTTTAACAATTTTTTTTTTTAAAGAGAGAGGGATAGCGAGAGAGAGACAGACAGAAACAATTTTTATTTAGTTTTTCACATGGCTTTCGTTGCTCTGACACTTGGTTGTGTACATGGGTACTGGGGTTTGAACTCGCATACTCATGTATGCCAGGCAAGCACCATAACCGCTGAGCCACCGCATCAACCCAGCAGTCCACTTTTGGTATATGTACTGCTAACTCAAGCAAGGAGCAATCATTTTCTTAGGGGACCCCCGTGAGGACAGTTGGGGTCCATAAGCAATTTCACTTGATCTTGTGGTCCCTGTAATTTGGGGGCTATCATTCTAGTTGATGGTAGCTTTTAGTCTCATGACATTTTTCTCTTTGTTTCACACCTCACACCATCGCAACTGGCAGAAAGTCAGCAGCCACAGTTTCACTTATTCTCCCCACTCCAGACTGTGGGCCCTGTGGTTCAGGTAATATCAACATGCCATTTTGTAATTCTCAAACTTGAAGGTAGTTTTGTTTTGTTTGTACTGGAAATTAAATTCAGGGGGCCCTTAGTCACTGAGTCACATCTCCAGCCCCCGCTCCAACCTTTTTTTTTTTTTAATAAATTTTATTTAGTTTTTCATGTGACACTCGTTCCTCGGACACTTCTGCGTTTGTGGTGCTGTGGTTTGAACTCATGTACTCGTGCATGCCAGGCAAGCGCTGTAACCACTGAGCCACCGCTCCAGCTCCCCCCTCACCCCAACCTTTTTTTTGGAGACAGGGTCTTGCTAAGTTTCTGAGGCTGGCTTTGACCTTGTGTTCCTCTAGCCTTATCCTCCTGAGTTGCTGCATTACAGGCATGCGCCACTGCACCCAGGTGTAAGTAGTTCTTGCCACAGAATTACTACACATTTTCTTTTCATTTCACACCTTTAATCCCATTCCCATCACCTACATAGGAATCAGTGCTTAGTAGACCCATAGTTTATATTTTGGTTGGAGAAACTGACAATAACAAATTCAGAATATGTTGTTTTGGCTATGGGATGTCCCCCAAAGGCTCATGGGTTGAAGGATACAGCAATGTTCAGAGATGGAGTTTCTGGTGATTAGAAAATGAGGGTTCTGACCTCATCAGTGGATTAGTGATTTGCTGGCATTATTGGGAGGTGTCGAAAAACTGTAGGATGTGGAGCATAGTTAAAGGAGTAGGTCCTTGGTGGGGGGGTTATCCTTGGAGACTACATCTTATCCCTGGCCCCTTCCTCTCACCCCTTCTGCTTCCTGGATGCCATGAGGTGAACAGCTTTGCTGTGCCATGCCATTCCACCATGATGTTCCACTTTACCACAGGCCCAGAATGAATGGAGCAGAGCCAGCCAACCATGGACTAAAACCTCTGAAACTGTGAGCTCAAAATAAATCTTTACTCCTGTTATTTTTTTTCTCAAGTATTTTGTTCCAGCAATAAAAAGCTGACTAACATGGTTTTTACCCAGGCACTCAGTCTGTGGTAAGTGCTTTAAGGGGAAAATCTAGTGATACAATGAGTAGTAACAAGTTGTAACTTAGGTGAGTGATTATAGTGGCTTGGATTAGGGAAGAGCATAAGTGGTGGAACTGGAAGACTGACAAAATGGATGGAAAGAGAGTAAAGAAAACAAAGACTCAAAAAAATTTTTTTTTACAGTACTGGGGATTGAATCCAGGGGTGCTTTCTATCCCAGGACCTTTTTATTTTGAGACAGGGTCTTGCTAAATTGATGAGGCTGGCTTCAAACTTGTGATCCTCCTGCCTCAGCTTCCCAAGTAGCTAGTATTACAGGTGTGTGCCACAGCACTTGGCTAAAGACTCTTAAATATTGAAAGGCTGGGATGTAGCTTAGTGGAGAGCACTCACCTAGTATTTGTGAGACACTGAATTCAATCCCCAACACTGAAAAAGTAAAGAAAATAAGAGAAACTAACTCAAGGGAACGTCCCTCAAACAAAAGCACTTTGAGATTAACTACATTTGTAAATCAGAAATTCTTAGAAATCAGAAATTCCAAATGCCTGCCAAAAGACAGCTTTCTTGGCATAGTTTTTGGCACATCAACATCCTGTCCTTCTTTGTCCCTTTTCAGGATGTGGGGACCTGAGATCAGGTGGGTTTCCAACCATTCCAGAACCAGTCTTGGTCTCCTGCCCATGCATGGCCAAACTCAAAAACACAGGTACTTTCTTGAGGATCTAAAAGGTTATAGGCATGTGAGTTTGGGGTCATGCAGTATTTGTGGGGTGGAAAGGACAAAAAGGCAGAGACAGCAGCCTGTGCATAGCCACTGTGTTTTATTGGATCTGGTGTACTTGTTATTTTACAAAATATACAGAAGAGTCAAAAATGCAAAGCAGCCAGCAGTGTCTGGTGGGACAGGGAGGTCCCTGGGGGCCCTTCCCTCAGATTCTGGCTGACTGAGAGGGTGAGCTTAATGGGACAAGCAGGTACATTAAGGAGTAGCAGCATGGCAGGGGTGCTGATGATGAGGTGGGACCTGGGTCCTATGGTCCCTTCCCTCTCAGTGTGCTCAGGGACTTCTCTGGGTAAGCTGAGTAGAGAAAGAGGAGTCCCTAGGGAGTTGAGGAGACTAGGTGGGAATTTGGGGTAGAGCCTGGGTTGATCAAAGGTTCTAATAAATGCCCCCACGCTGGGTTCAGATGCTCTGCCTGCATTCATTCTTCCTTTACTCTCCCTCTAAGGCATCTACTGGGTGGGGTGATAGGACTGAAGTTCAGGAAAGACCCTAACGCACTCCATGCCTCTAAATCTAGAGGACATGGTAAACGAAAATTCAAGACATAGCCATCAAAACAGGCAATGAACAGGAAGAGCAGGCTGAAACTTTGTTAGGCATCAGCCAAGGCATTTCCTACCCATATTCCCTACCACTACCACCATCATACAAGCAGGAAGGAGGGAGAGGAAGGAATTTCAGGGATGAGCCAGACATCTGGTTCCTAAGCTCTCCTAGGATACTGAGAAGGATACGGAAATTTTCTGGGACATAAGGCCTTTTGAAAAGTTTGGGAACTCTGAAGGCCTCGGGTAGCACACTTGTGGGACTTGGGAGTTTTAGCCCAACATGCCTGAGTTCTAATGATCTTCCCTGGTCTTTGTGTTCTTTACTCCAGCCAGCTCTTAGGACCAAACCACTGGTTCATGCCCAAGATTTCTCCCTCTGTATTCTTGTTTCCCTCCCACAAAGTTCTCAAAGGCTGGTATGGAAAAGCCAGCCAGTGTGCTTAAGGACAGAACATCCTCTATGAGAAGGGAGTCTTAGGGGAAGTGTTTATGAGATCAGGGACAGGGAAGCACCATAGCAGGAGACATTGGGTCTAGTATTGTGGTATCTAGAGTTTAGGTGGAAGGTAGGCAACTACTCATTTCCTATAGCAGGGGCACCCTCCGTACTAGGTGTTAGGCAAGAAGAGGGTAAAGGCTGTTTGGAGTTGGGAACACCCATCAAAGTACATCAGATGTACTTTGCCCACTCCTTGACCCCCTCAAATCCAGGGATCCAGACTACTGAAGCCCCAGGCTCTTGGATCCCTACAACCCATAGTGTAGGGCTTGGATGAGGACAGACCTGGGAAGAGAAGGGTGAGGTCCGCCTGGACTAGGACTAGAGCATGGTACCCCCAGGACACACTGACCCCCTCTTCTTGGAAACTAGATGACATTGTCAAAGAGCTGCATGGACCTCATGATGTTCTCATCCTGTGGCCATGGTGTAAGTGAGGCAGATTGGAGAGAGAGAGATAGAGAGAGAAAAGAACTTGTCAGAGACATGGAGAAGGACATTGAATCTGAGATGGGAACATTCAGATGCAGAGAGGAAGGATACCCAGAAGAGAGATGAGGAAGGGGTAAGACTTCCCTTATCATCAAGGAACAGGATTGGGGGTTGGGGGTGAGATAGGGAGGAGGTACTCTGACCAAAGGAATTAGATTCCTGAGTCCAGACCAGGGAAATGTAGAGGGCAGGGCCTGTACCTTTTGACAGGACTCAAGGAATTCCTCAATGGTCACCACACCATCCTTGTTTCTGTCCATCTTCTGCAGGACGATGGTCAGGCAGGGAGAACAAGAGGGATGGCAGGAGAAAGGCAGGAAGAACTCAGGTAAGTTTGCTATTGGTTCATGGTCTCCTTCCCTTCACTCCAAGGCCCTCCAGCCTACCCAGTCCCAGGCACCTGGAAGAAGCTCTCCACGTGTTCTCTTGGGGCCTCTTCCCGGAGTGCAGGGTATGTGTACTTGCCCATCATGTCATAGATGGACTTCATGATGTCAAGCATTTCCTGTTTGTTCAAAAGAGAAGAAAATGCCTCCTCAGAGCCTCCAGACTCCAAACCAAGAGGCCGAGGGCCTATGCAGGCTTTACCTCTTGCTGGTGGTACGTGTATGGCTTGTTTCCTCTCTATGGCCCTTTGTACCCCTGCCCCCAGCGCACATAACCCTTCAGTTGCCCTGCACCTCCTTGGTGATACAGCCGTCCTTGTTGAGGTCGTACAGATTGAAGGCCCAATTCAGCCTGTCATCTATGGTTCCCCGAAGAATCACCGACAAACCAGCCACAAAGTCCTGGGAAAGAAGTAGGGGAGAACTGTGTCTTCAGGTACTCTTCATCTAATCCTTTATTTGGATTTGAGCTGGAGATACTGGCCTGTAAACCCCCAGGAAGTAAGTTTCCCTGACCCACCTCCCCCAGCTTACCTCAAAACTGACAGAGCCATCATGGTTGGTGTCAAAGGCATTGAAGAGAAAAGTGGCATATGTGCTGGAGTCTGTAGGATGAATGTGGGGAAGTGAGCCTGGTTTCCGAAACAACTTCCTACTCCTATGGAACTGCCCCAAATCCTTCACCACCTTGGCATTCCCAGCCCTCCAGAACCCTCTGTTCCCACTCAGCCTAGAGGACAGCTGCTTCCCCTTGAGCCTTGTGTATTCACCTCCTTGAGGAAAGAACTGGGAGTAAATTTGCTTGAAGTTCTCCTCATTAACAATTCCGCTGGGACATTCCTGGGAAGTAAGGGAGGACCAGACTAAGACAAAACCCACTCTGTTCACTGCCCTTCCCCCACCCTCCCTGGCCAGATTCCCAGAAAGGAAAAGTCATTATGCTTCCTGGGGACTCACCACTTAGCTCTTGTTATGGCAGGCAAGAGTCCTTCCCCATTGCACAAATGAAAAACACAACTAAACCCCAAGCTCAAAGTGCATCTGTTTGGGCCCTGATCAAAACTTCAGGCTTGAAGCTTGGTCTCCAGGGCAACCTCCCTCTGCCTCACTTCTCAAAAGCATTCAGGCCATACTTTTTGGGAAGTCTTATCTGTTCCTCTCCTGCTCTACCCCTTACCCACTTTGGCCTAGCCTTCCACTCACATTTTTGAAGCCACGATACAGGACCTGCAACTCCTTGCGAGTGAACTTGGTTTGCTCCTGTAGCTGCTCCAGACCTTCGGGCCGGTGACACACGGTGGACAGTTCAAACTCATCCTCTACGCTGTCTGTGGGGAGCGGTTGGTGTGGGGGGGTAACAGCCACGCCTCAGGTCTGGCCCTCTACTACCGCTGTTCAGAATCACCCACCCATAACACCCTCCTCCCATCTTCGGCGCCGGAGACTGCCTGCCAGTTCTCTGGACCCTGAGCCAAGGACATCCAGGCAAGGAGAGAAGACGCTGGTCAGCTTTGAGGTCTATCAGCAGGCCAAGATCAGGCCTGGCCTAGCCCCAGAGACTGGGGTCCAACTCAGCATTTGACCCGGAGTCTTTAATCCCTGATTGGAGACAAGGCCCCCGCTGCATCTTTGTTCCAGAAAGGGAAGAGTGGGAAAAGCGGGTTCGGTTCGAAAGCCATCATCTGAGGTTGGTCGCTTCGGGCCTTTTTTAGCCAACTCAGATTTGCTCTTCCCCCAGCCAAGCTCTTCCCATCCCAGCCATGCCTGAGCCATGCTCCGCCCTGCTCCAGCCAACCTCTATCCAGACTCCAACCCAGGCTCCTGCTCCCGCCCCATCTCAGTCCCGCCTAGTCAACCAATGTTCCGCCCCCAGGCAAATGCCCCCACCCCACATTCCCAAAGCCCCGCCCCCGACCCCCACCAGGAGAGTAAGTCACCTGGGTCCAGCGGGCGGGGTCTGTGGGGGCGGAGGGAGGCTGGGGCGGCTAATGCTGAAGGGAGTGAACTGTCACCAAGAAAGCGGAAGACCCGACCCACTGCAAGCACACACCTTGCTTCTCACATTCACAGCAAGTCTCACAGACCTGTACACAGCGCGCACACCCAGCCCCGAAGCAGAAGCACACGTAAAGAGCACAGACACACGAATCGGACCCCACGTGCACACTTATGCCCCTTTTTTCAAATCTATCCCCTGCGATGGGACCCACGGGAATCAAACATCATAACAAGCTCAAACTGCTACAAAACGGTCCTTTACAGCTTGCAAAATTCAGCATGATCCCATTAAATGGGCATAGAAGACCTACGGATAAAAGGTCCCCTAGAGATTATTCAGTTGGAGACCAGGCTGAGACAGAAAACCCAAGCATTGCCGGCCTGGCGGCTGCGCACACCTATAATCAAAAGCTTAAGGCAGGAGGATTGCAAGTTCAAGGTCAGCCTTGGCAACTTAGCGAGTCCGTCTTAAAATAAAAAATATAAAGGACTGGGGATGTAGCTAAGCGGCAGAGCATCTCTGCGCTCTGCCCGCCCCCCCCCCCCCCCGAAAAACTCAAAAACAAAAAATGCTCCTCCTAAGGAATAAAAAAAACCCCAAGTATCCTGGAATTCGGAGGAAGCAGCGCTCCATTCACTACATCCGCAACCACCCTGTGGGGGCACGGGTGAAATACATCTCTAAGGCCAAAAAGTACCTAGGGACTGGGAGTGACCACAGTCACAAACGCTAATCCAGCTAAGCCATACCTACACCCATTTAGTTGCCTGGTCCCTACCCCACCACTGGCCACGCCCACATAGGCTTGGGCCTGGGCCCTGCCACACTGGCCACTCCCAAACGCTGGGGTCCTAGTCTATTTCACAGACCAGTGACGCTCCCAGGCACTCGGGATAGCACGCACTTACTACTTCATCCACACACACCAGCCAGCGCGCCCTACCTCCACCCCACTCCCCCACTCGGCTGAAATGGCCACTCCCACACAGACCCTCCCACAGCACACAGTCCCAAAGCCACACACTCGGCCCCGCCCCCGGAAGCACAGGAGAGGCACTTGCTTTCACTGACTGAGGGCAGGGCTTGGGGCCCGCAGCAAGGCAGCAGCTTGAGGAACCGCTGCTTCAGCGCTTTTTTAGCGGGCCCTGGAGGGTGGCCTAGGAAGAGAGAAGACCCCAGGAAGGCAGGTTAACTCCCACTTTTCCCTCCGTTCCCTGTCCCCTCCCCGCCAGTCACAAATCAGCCCTGGCTGGAGCTGGGCTAGGAGAAGAATGGGGGAGGGGGAGGGGTGGCAAGGGTAGCTGGGACTGGGTTAGGAGGCCTACTGGGTCTCACAGGCATGCGAAGTCCATAGTGGCAAGGCTGGGGTACTTAGTATAATGGGATAGGGCCAGCGACCTCGAGGCAGCAAAGGGAGAGATCATAGTGGCCTTAGTGCCTTTGTTAACCCAGTGCCCTTGGCTTTAGTGCCATAACTGGACCTCAGGGTGATGTCCAACTTAAGGATTGCCTAGATAGGATCACTTTATCTCTTCCTCCCTCCCTCACGCACACACGCAAACATGCATGTACAGTGACACATAGAATGATAAATTACAGATAGGTGCCAGTGACAGGTCAATACCCTGTAACTCACACCTGACAACCTCATAAACATGCTCTGACATACACACTTACCTACAATTCCTTACCACAAACATACAAACGTGACCTAAGTAAAACATGACACACATATGAAAACCCATATAGGCCATTTCATGATCAAACCACGCAAGAACACATCTGGGTATGGTGGTGCACACCTGTAATCCCAGCAACTCAGGAGGCTGAGGCAGCAGGAACACAAGTTCCAGGCCAGCCTCAGCAACTTAGTGAGACCCTGTCTCAGGGCTGAGGCCAGGCTCGGTGCATTCCTGTAATCCCAGCGACTTGGGAGGCTGAGACAGGAGGATCACAAGTTTGAGGCTAGCCTCAGCAATTTAACAAGGCCCTAAGCAACTTAGGGCCTGTCTCAAAATAAAAAAATAAAAAGGGCTGGGATTGTAGCTGAATGGTAAAGCACCCTGGGTTCAACCCACAGTACTGGGGGAAAAACACCACACAATGAACCCTGGGACACTATAACACTGTGTGTGTTAAGAAAACCATAACACAAACCCATATCATATTATGACCTAGATCCCCATTACACCCAGAAACCTAATGTTGCATATCATGCACAGAGGCTTCATAGGTCCTGGTACATCTACTTTTCTTTCCTGTAACCCCTCATTTCAAGGCATCCAGAATCTCCCTACTGAGGAGCTAGGCTCCTTATCACCTAACTTCTACTCTATTAAGTGGTCCTTTCTAGTATGGTTGCTCTCTGAAGGCAAAAATGATAGTGGACTTTGAGGCAATACAGATCTTGGAGATGAATAGTTTGGTGTACTAATGGGCTATTCAAGGCCCATTGATCATCTTTTCTCTTTATTTCTGCAATTTTATTTATTTTTCATCTGGTCTTTGTTTCTCCAATACCCAGTTGTGTATGTGATGATGGGGGTTTGAACCTGGGTCCTGGCACATGCCAAGCAAGCACTCTACTGCTGAGCCACTGCTTCAGCCCCTTTGTGTGTGTCTTATAGCTCTAATTGCACACCAGGAGGACCTTCAGCATTATTGTGTATCTGTCTCCAAGCTACACCCACCTCCATATTCCTGGGCCAGAGCCCACTGGACCTGACACATTGACTTAACGTTTGTCTCAGTCCATTCCTGGAGGGGCCTAACTTTCTTTAGTCACTTCCCCAGCCCAGCCCCCCAATCCACCCAGCCATCCCAGGCCAGACTCCACTCCAGACCAGGCCTTGCTCCCAGGGGTAACAAACTCATCTCCTTTCCTCCCCAACCCACCCCAGGAGCTACAGAGAGATGAGAAGGAGGCAGTGGGCCAGGCAGCCAAGAGGGTATGTGTGTGGGGGAAGAAGATGAAATCGATGGTGGCCTGGCCCCTGGCCCAGGGTTCCATTAGCCTAGACTCTGGTTTTCCAAAGACAGATTGGGCCCGGGGCCTTTGGTGGTGTAGTCGATCGCCCACTTGGGGGGTAGTATAGCTCTCATCCTGTCTCTTGTGCTCTGCCCACTAGGTTCCCTGCCTGCACCCAAGCCTTAATTTCTTCTAGGCTCCTTTAAAGTTGGGAAGGAAGGGTCTGCCTTTAGCCCACAGGGCGTTGGGGCTTCCTAGACAGCCTTTCTCTCTTCCCTCCAAATAGTCTAAAGGAAATGGAAGTTAGAGCCAGTTTTCTTCCCTTTTTTTCTTCCATGGTGTTGGGGATCAAACCCAGGGCCTAACCCATGCTAGGCAAGAGCACTACCACTGAGCTACATTCCTTGCCCAAACTAGAGCTAGCTGACTTCATCTTTTCCAGAATGGATGAGAACCAGCTCAACCCAGCCTCCCAAGTTCACCTAAGTCTAACTCCCAGTCTGCAACAGAGGATGGAGGGCAGGCAGTTCATGACCTTTTCCAGCTTCCTTCCCATCTTTCCAGTTGTGCCAGGTATCTAACCCACAGCCCAACCCCCCAGTCCTCCTTTTGTGGTTTTTATGTCTTGCCTGCCCCTGGTACAACTACTGGGAAACACCTGTGCCATGGAGTCACACAGTTCTTGTTGTGAAGAGGGAGATTGAAACTCTGAGGGGAGCTGAGGAAGGCAGAAGTGTTCACCTCTCCACCTCCAATATCACTCTCCCTATTGACTTTGGGATGGGACAGGGAATTGACTTCTCACTCTCAAGGTGGAAACCCAGGAGACCATTAGATCCTGAGAGGAGCTTGGAGAGCCAAAGATTCTTGGGAAGCAAGTCCCTCCTCCACTGACCAAAGCTGAGCTATAAATGTCTCTAGAATCTATTCCCATTTCTAGCCTTGGGTATGGAGCTGGTATATCCTCAGGGAACTGGGAGCAGCTACACTCAGCCTTATACCCAAAGAGGCTCAGCAACTCACCTAGTCCAGCTTGGACATGGACACATCCATCATCAAAGCCACCCATCCTGTCATTTTGACACGTGATCATATGACTGTCATATGCACAGGCACAGGTTCACACAGTCATATACTGTCCTCACACATGAGCACATAGTCACATTCCATATCTCACACTGAGTCCACACATATAGCCTATAACCTGTACAGATGGAGGAGTGGAGAGTCACCCATATCTTCTTTGGGACCCTGGCTCTAAAAAGGGCCTCCCCAAAAATCTAAGGTTATTTCAGGAACCCTGGAACGTTCCTCCTCTACTCCAGACATCCCTTGCCAGCTTCCTATCCCATCACTCACCTTGCCCCCAGTCATGAAGAAAGCACCACCCCCTCCCCAATAATGCAGGGCAGCTGACCCTCCCTGCAGTTCAGACTTGCCCAGACACCTGGGTTACCTTCCAAGGAGACAGGCTCGAAGAGGCCAAACTGCTCCAGGACCTTGACAAACAGAGCGAGGACTACAAGCACAGCGACCATCTCCAGCCCTTCCAGGTTCATGATGGGCCCCAGGCATGGCCCCCAACCGACTGAGACTCTCACACCGGCAGGCTGCCTCACACTACCTCCCCCTCAGGCTCTCTAGCCAGAGTAGGACGCAGGCAGCCTCCCTCCAGCTCTCCCGCCCTGGGTCTCCTCCCCCCTCCCTCCCCACTCCCTCCCCTTCCTCTATCCCACAAGCCTCCTAGCCACAGCTGCCTGCCTCTTCCTCTTCACGGGGCCACCTCCACAGGAACCTCTGGTGCGAAGGATACAGCTGAAGGATACAGCTGGAGTAGGTAGATAGTGACCTGCCACTATCCCTGAGGAGAGCTATCCCAGACACCCGGTGAGCACTCTGTGCCACAGGGAGCAGGCAGCAGGAGTTAAACTTAGGAGAAGGCAGGGAAGAACAGGGTGCATGTGTGAACTGTGATCAGCACATGGGTGATAGATGCCCAGATACTCATGTTACCTTCCAAGGAGATAGGTTCAAAGAGGTCAACCCACTCCAGGACCTTGACTGACAGCAAGGATGATGAGCGCAGTGACCATCTCCAGCCCGTCCAGGTTCATAAAGTTATTGGGTGTGTGGGTGTTTTCCTGTGTGTATATCCTTGGATTTGTCAGTATTTAAGTATGTCCCCTCATGTGTATGCACTTGTCACGAAAGTATGTTTTGTGTATGGTTTATATGAGGTCTGGGTGTCTGTGGATGCATGTGTGAATGTGTGGGAGTATTTCTGAGTGTACATGGGGGCAACGTGTGCTTTAGTAGGGTTGTGTGAGTGTGAAGTTTGGTAGGCATGGATGTGTTATATAGTGGGTCTACAGTTGTATAATTGTATCAGCATGGAATTGTATGAGAATTTATGGAGGTGGAGAAGACAGTGACCTCTCCAGATAAAGACAAAACTGACATCGATTGTGGTTGCCATGGAGACTGTGAGACGGGAAGCACTTTCTTCCCACAGGCCACAGACAGTGAAACTGAGGCCCAAGAGAGGGAGCATTAGGTCCAATATTGTAGGAAGGAAAAAGGCCACTTACCCATTTCATGACCCTCTGGGGATAGAACTTATTGCAGCTGCTTCAGGGACCCAGAGATCTGTTTCTTGAGGAGTGGGGGACTGCATTTTCCTTCCTTCCTTTGGGGCCTTATCCTGGAGCCATCAAAGCCCTTCCTGCTCTTCAGAATCTGTTGTTATGTTGATGGAGAAGCCCCAGGGTAGGAGGGATGACAACTACCTCTCTCTTAACTCCACCCCAACCTTCTGAAGTCCCTCCCTCCTCCTCCCTTCTCCTTCCTCATGGGGTGTGTGGGTGTGTATGTGTGTGTGTGTGTGTGTGTGTGTGTGTGTGTAAAAGGAGGCTAGGGAAAGCCTGCAGAGCCAGTGAGCCACAAGACAAGGGCCTATGAGTTAATGATGAACACTTCGGGCTCACAGTGATTGAACACTCACCACCATGTGCTATATGCTTACAGATGTCATCACACTGAGCTTGCAGTACTATTATCCCCATACTAGTGAAGCTAAATCAAACACAGTTTAAGTAAATCTCTAAGATTAGAGCCTCAGTTTTAATCCAGTCTGACTCTAAGTCTACACTCTTAAACCACCATAAAAATTCACTCCCTTTTTAGAAAGCTTGCCCACCCAGAAGGCCCAGTTTAGGGGAATTGATCTCTTATAGTACTGGGATGGGTGTGTTTCAACCCTAATTGCTGTGGTGGTAGGGTGAGGACCCTACAGTTCAAGTAGAGGCTCTCAACAGTAGAGGTCTGCAGTTCTGCAAGGCCACCACTAGGGGTCAGGCGTCTACCTCACACCCTATCTTGTCCTTTCCCTCTTCTCTAACTCACCTAGAAGCTGGGAAGATGCTGGAAGAAGGGTATCCTCCCGCTCTGCTTGTCCACCTCCTCTGGGGATGGGGATCAACTCTGGTGTTGCTTTCAGTTTCCTATACTTTTGAGGTTACCGATTTACAGGTTTAACGGTTTAACCAGCAAACATCTCTTTCTGTTCAAATTTCACCTTGGCATTTAATACCCTTCCTTTTAACACTGTTACACTGTTGGTGGGACTGCAAACTGGTTCAGCCACTATGGAAAGCAGTGTGGAGAATCCTCAAAGAATTAAGGATGGAACCACCTTATGACCCAGCTATCTCACTCTTGGGTATTTTCCCAAAAGAGTTAGAATCAGCATATTATAATGATGTGGCTTCATTAATGTTTATAGCAGATCAATTTACTATAGCTAGATTATGGAACCAACCCAGATGCCCCTCACTTGACAAGCGGTTACAAAAACTTTGGTACATATATACAATGGAATACTACTTGGCTATTAGAGAAGACGATATTATGGCTTTTGCAGCCAAATGGATGGAGATGGAAAGAATTATTATTTTTTTTTAAAGAGAGAGGGACAGTGAGAGAGAGAGGAAGAGAGGAACAACTTTATTGAGTTTTTCACATGGCCTTAGTTGCTCCAACACTCAGTTGTGTACGTGGTGCTGGGGTTTGAACCCAGGTCCTCGTGCTTGCCAGGCAAGCGCCGAAACCGCTGAGCCACCGCTCCAGCCCAAGATGGAAAGAATTATGCTAAGTGAAGTATCCCAATCTCAGAGACTCAAGGGCTGAATGGTTTCTATCATCTGTAGAAGCTAGAATATATGGGGAGGCAGTATGTTAGACGGCTAAGCTAATAATAACTTCAAATTGTATGATTCTCAATGCAACAGGGAGATGACTCCCTAGGATACTTGGAGGCGTAGGGTGGGGGACAGGGGCAGGGAGGATGTAGGAAGAACACTTAGGAGACTGAGGGTGGGAATATGGGGGAATCATCTCAGAAGGAGATCTCTGTCCTCCACAAGATATCCATTTAACTCAGGAGTTCTTCTGGGGGAAACAGCAACATGGGGAACCTAAGCTGGGCATCCATGATATGGCATTAGCCCATTGGTTCTTGAATGTTTGATAATGTTTCCCCCTCAATTGTAACTTTATATCCATCTAATTAAAAAAATACCCTTCCTTTGCCTTCATCAACAGATTCCTTTGTTTCAGCCAGTTTGGTTACCTCAGTCCCCCAAACACACCAAACTCAATCCTATCTCTGTGTTTTTGCTCCTGCTACCTTCTTTGTCTGAGATGCCTTCCTTTCTGCTTTCCCTCTATCTTATATTCTTATCTGTCCTTTAGAGGTAGCTTAAATTTCCCTTCCCTTCAGAGCCTCCAGCCCTCATGGTCTACCAGTTACCTGAATTCCTACCAAATTCCTTGTTGAGGCTCCAAACTCAGCACTTAATTCTGTCCTCTGATTAGATGGAACTGTAAACAGAGGTGGTGTAGCAAGGAAAGAGTAGCATGAGCTAAGGTGCCAGACTCTTGACTTCAACTCACAGCTCTGCAAATTGCAATTAACTGGGGGAGGTAGTTTCTTTCTTCTTTCCTTCTGTCCTTCTTTCCTCCTCTTCCTCTTCTTTCTTTCTTTCTTTTTTTTTTTTTTTTTTGTGGTACTGGGGATAGGAACTAGGGTTGCATGCATGCTAAGCAAATGCTCTACCACTCAGCTATATCCCTAGCCCTTTTTAAATTTTTTATTTTGAAGATGGGCACAGTGCTGCGTACCTGTAATTCCAATACTGGAGGAGGCTGAGGTAGGAGGTAGGAGGATTGCAAGTTTGAGACCACTTAGTGAGACCCTGTCTCAAAAAGTAAAAAGGGCTAGGGGACATAGCTTAGTGGTAGACCACTGGGTTTGATGCCTGGTACTGCAAATAAATAAATATTTTTTTTAATTTTTATTTTGAGACAGTGGCTTGCTATGTTGCCCAGGATGGCCTTGAACTTGGGGTTATAAGTGTGAATTATTGTACCTGGGTAACTAGGTGAATTCTTAACCTTTGTGTGCTTCAGTTGTTTCTGGAGGGAATAAATGAACTAATACATGAAAAGATGTTGGAATAATGCCTGGCATGAAAAAATGCTAATTAGGTTTTGTCATTTTTTTTTTTTTTTTTAAACTTTATTTAGTTTTTCACATGGCTTTAGTTGCTCCAACTCTTAGTGGTGTACGTGGTGCTGGGGTTTGAACCCAGGTCCTCGTGCTTGCCAGGCAAGCACCGAAACCACTGAGCCACCGCTCCAGCCCCAGGTTTTGTCATTATTAATAACATTGTCCCCCCCAAATATTTCTTTAGCTCTTGACAGTTCACAAAGCATTTCTACAAACATTATTACCTTGATAGATTTTCATGACTATCCCATGAGTAGACAGTGAATAGTAATGTGCCTATTTCACTGATGAGGTAAACCAAGGCCCAAGGACATAAAGGGACTTGATCAGCCTGGAGCAGTGGTGCATACTTGTAATCCCAGCTAGTCAACAGAGGCTGAGACAGGAGGACTACAAGTTTGAGGCCTGCTTTAGCAACTCATGGAGACCCAGTTTCAAAATAAAAAATAAACAGGGGGGATAGGGAATTTAGCTCAGTGGTAGAGCACTTGCCTAGCATGTGTGAGGTTCTAGGATTAATTCCCAGCACCACACAAATGAAATAAATAAGATTAAATAAAGAAATACAAAGGGTTGGAGATGTACCTCTGTGGTAAAGTGTCCCTGGATTCAATTCCCAGTTCCAGAAAGAGAGACTTGCTCAAGATCACCCAGCTAAAAGGGAACAATGCAGAGATATGAACACAGATCTCTCTCAGTCATTCCTGTTTTCTTAACTAAATCTGAATCTCCTAGAGGGCAAAGATACTAAAAAAAAATATTGTACTTACACAAATAGAATGCCAGGCTGGTACCTGTGGAATAAAGGTGAACCAAACATAGTTCTAGCTCTTACTAGGTAGGGAGAGACAACCCCACAGAGAGAATCATATGGCATCTCTTCATTAAAAAAAATACTTGTTTTATGCTTACTCTGTGACAGAAACTGTTAGGCAAGGTATGAAATGAGCTACAGGAAAAACTTTCTAATTGGGAGGCCCAGTAAAACTTGGAGAGGGGTCTTTTGAGTTGGTTCTCTTAAAATTTTTTTCTATTTATTGGTACAGGAGATTTATTTTAAAAGGGAGGGGGACAGTGAAAGAGAGAGAAAGAATTAATTTTTATTTAGTTTTTTATGCAGCTTTTGTTGCTCCCTTAGTTGTATGTGGTCCTGGGGTCCTTGTGCATGCCAGGCAAGCATCATAACCACTGAGCCACTGCTCCAGCCCCTGGTACTGGAGATTGAACCCAGTACTGAGCTACACCTCCAGTTTTACTTATTTTGAGACAGGGTTTCTCTAGGTTCTTTAGGGATTTGCACAGTTGATGAAGCTGGCCTTGAACTTGTAATCCTCTTGCCTCAGTCTACTATATCGCTGGGATTACAGTCTTGTGCCACCATGCCCAGCAAGCCTTTTTTTTAAATGAAAGAAATCAATTTTATTTGCTTTTTCATCAGTTTTTTTTTGTTTTGTTTTGTTTTTCCAACAGTTAGCTGTGTATGTGGTGGTGGAGTTTGAACCTCAGTCCTTGTGCACACCAGACAAATGCTCTACCACTGAGCTATGGCTCTAGCACCCCTGCAAACATTTTTAATTTTGAGACAGGTTCTTGCTAATTGCTGAGGCCAGGATCAAATTTGGGATCCTCCCGAGTAACTACTATTGTAAGTGTATGTTAAGTACATGTCACCATTCTGGTTGAGACCCTCCTTTTCCTCTCTCTCATTCTCAATTCTCAAAGACCTTGACTCAGATGCACAAGGACTCAAGATCCTAAACAAATCAGGGCTCTGGTAAGAAGTCTGTTAGAAGGGTGGTGGTCTATTTCTGTG
This sequence comes from Aplodontia rufa, assembly GCA_004027875.1. Taxonomy (NCBI): domain Eukaryota; kingdom Metazoa; phylum Chordata; class Mammalia; order Rodentia; family Aplodontiidae; genus Aplodontia; species Aplodontia rufa. The sequence goes on from PVKS010005248.1 coordinate 54,069, forward strand.
ATTCAAGCTACTTGGGAGGCTGAAGTAGTAAAATCAAAAGTTAGAGGCCAGCCTGGGCAACTTATTGAGAACTTGTCTCAAAAGAAATCTAAGGGCTGGAGCAATGGCTCAGCGGTTTCGGCGCTTGCCTGGCAAGCATGAGGACCCTGGTTCAAACCCCAGCACCATGTACACAACTGAGTGTTGGAGCAACTAAGGCCATGTGAAAAACTAAATAAAGTTGTCTCTCTCTATCTCTGACTCTCTCACTGGCCCTCTCTCTTAAAAAAAATTTTTTTTAAGTGTTGAGGATATAGCTCGATGGTAGTACACACCTGGATTCAATGCTAGTACTGTAAAATTGAAAACAAAAAAAGTGAAAGAAAGTTGTTTTTCAGGCTCTTCCTTCTTCCCAGACTTTTTAAGTCTTTAGGCCCTTTGAGAGACTTGCCTATTCTCGACTTTATCTCTTCTTTACCCAAAGAACTGAAATCCACACCCCCCCCCCGGTTTTTTTCTGGTATTAGGAATTGAATCCAGTGGCACTTAACTGCTGAGCCACAACCCCAGCCCCTTTTTATTTTTTTATTTTGAGGCAGGGTCTCACAAATTGTCAGATTCTTGACCCACATCAAACTATATGATTATGTCTTTACTTGATTGATTTTTTATTAAGAAATTTATTTGTTGAACAATCATGCCTCCAACAAAACAATATATTTATAATCTGAGCATTAGATTTACCCCCTAGAGTCCTCCCCCAATTATCCACCCTTATCCCCACCCCTCCTTCCAGTACATCTCTACGAATGCCTTATGTTGTATGTCTCTACACCGTTTCAGGGTTTAATATATGAGAGTTGACCATCTTTCACAATGGCCAGGGTCTAGCTCCAGCCTCCACAGATGAGTGAAGACATTCGACCCTTGGCTCTCTGAGTTATGCTGACTTCACTCAGCATGATTTCTTCTATAGCCATCCATTTACCTTCAAAGGCTGCAATATCATTGTTTCTAATTGCTGAGTAGAACTCCATGGTATATATGTACCATAATTTTTGGATCCATTCATCCAGTAAGGGGCATCTGGGTTGTTTCCATAATTTAATTATTATAAATTGAGCTGCTAAAAAAATGGAATGCTTCACGAATTTTCATGTCATCCTTGCGCAGGGGCCATGCTAATCTTCTCTGTATCATTCCAATTTTAATATATGTGCTGCCAAAGTGAGCACCCAAGGAGTAAAATCTTAATGGAAACATTTCAGGCAGAGTGAGAACTTAAAGCAGAACTGTCTTAGGACATTAGTTTGGCCCTTCCCAGATCCCTTAAATCTCACCACAGAGATACTGTTATTATTTAGTTGTTTAGCTCCCACAGTTCAAACCTGAAATAATAATGCCTGTGGAGGAACCCATCCTATGCTACTTGTTACCCAGTTAGTGAAGACCCCAAAATTTTCTCAGTTCCCCAGACTCACTCCATCCCTAGCAATACCGAAGGATACTGCAGCCCCCAGCTACATCAGGTGATTAATGACCTTCCTAGACATTGGGGCTATTTTGGGTCCTGGAAGTCATGCCTGCAATGATTGAGAGCTGGCCCTGCCTGGCTCCAGCCATCTGTCACTGAGGACAAGCCCAAGGAGGAGGTTTGGGGGATGCATGCTCCCAAGAGACTTCCAAACATGGCTCTGGCTCAGCTCCAACTCCCCTCATTCTGGAGCACATGGCAAGAATAGCCATAGACCCAGCCTGTACTCTAGAGGTTCAGGTAGGTAAGCACGGAGAGAACCAGAGAACTACAGATCCTAAAATGCTATCGGACCAGGTTGTTTTGGTCTCTTTGAGGCCCAGTGGGGAAGGGATTCTGGGTTCATAGGACCTGTGGGCCCTGCCTATGCTGGCTTAGAGAAACCCTAGTGGAAATGTGCACAAATCTCAGCAGTACTATATGGTACAATCCATATATCATCAACTCCACAAATGTCACACCAAGGTATAGCCTCATAAAAGCTATACAAGTAACTTAGTGATTCAGGAAACCCCAACCAAATCAATAAAACTTTAGGTGATCCCAGGGATATGCAACCCCAGGATGCACAGCCCCAGTGATCACAACCACTGGGATACACAACTTTAGCAATGCACAATTTAGAAACACACAATTCCACAAATACAGACTGCCAGAGATAAAATAGTGACATACAATCTTCCTGCCATACAAGCCTATCCATCCTGTCATACATGAACTCACTGAGTTCATAAATACTGGGGATTGAACCAAACCCAGGGGTCCCATCTCAGGATTTTTTCCTTCTGGACAAAGACCTATCATCTTAAGCCTCCTTTAAACCTAAGCAATGCAATAAAATGCTGTACTTTTTCCTAGTTCAGCTGCAAGATTTCTCTTTTCATGACAGTGCCTTGTCCCTTATTTGCACCTCCCCCACCACCTTCAGTAAGAAGCCCTGCCCCCTCCACCATCATGGGGGACCGTGATGCCCCCTTTTCCTTTCTTCTTTGAAGAGCCCTATCTCTTCCTCTTGCTCCATAAGGAATTCTATCCCTTGCTCCACTTCTGTCCGGGATCTTGTTCTTAAAACCCTTTGAGGGATCCTTCCCCCTCCATTTCTGTGAGTGCCCCTTCTCTTCCTCACCTCTGTTAAGACTCCCATCCCACTTCACTTTTTGAGGATGCCTGCCCCTCCCTTCCCTTCCTCATACCTGGCGACAGGGACCCAGTCACCAGCTGGTAGAGGGATCTTGCTGCCAGCCCCAGTGGGCTCCGGCACCTGCGGGGGCAGCGGTTCATGGTTCTGCAGGACAGCTTTGTGGTCAAGCTCCGCCCCCAAAGCCAGCGGGGGGCGGTCCGGGCTGTCTCAGCAGCCACCCAAGTGGGCTCAGCGTGGGCGGCGCTGGAGAGCTGGACTGGCAGCCAGAAGATCTAAGATCTAGGACCCTCTCCATCTTTCCCTGTCTGTCCCAGAAGACCCCTGACCTCATCATTTGAAGCACTCGCCCCCAAAGTTCCTAGACCGGAACAGGGCAGAGGAGCAACTTTCCCCACAACCTTCTCTATTGAAACATTTTGTGGATTCCTTACAGGAAAACCAGATACACAAGGGTTTTGGGGAAAGATCCGGACGGGGAATGGATTTTTAAAATTGCCCCTCTTGAGCTCCTCTCTTCCTCCTGTCTTCCCTCCACTGGCCTTCCCCCTTCCCCATTTTGCAAAGGGGTAAAAGGACATAGTTATCATGGCAACTTACCACACTTCCCAAACTTCTAGGACCAAAGTGTGAAAAAGCAGAAGATAAGGGAGGCCAGGGTAAAGAGGAAGCAGCAGAGTTGTGCATCCACTTGGTGTTTGTCTCCTAGATTCGAATACAACCTCCCCCACACTTCATTTTTTGCGTACTGGGGATTGAACCCAGGGGAGCTCTACTACTGAGTTACATTCACAGTCCCACCCCTTTTGTTTTATTTTATTTTTTTAAAGAGAGAAGGACAGTGAGAGAGAATCAATTTTTATTGAGTTTTTCACATGGCTTTCGTTGCTGACACTTAGCTGTGTACATGGGTGCTGGGGTTTGAACCCGTGTACTTGCGCATGCCAGGCAAGTGCCATAACCGCTAAGCGATCGCTCCAGCCCCCTTTATTATTTTTTTGAGACAGGATTTTGATATTCCTAAGTTGCTGGGGTTAGCCTTGAATCTGTGAACCTTCCAGGACCCTTTTTAATGCTTTTTTTTTTTTTTAATACCCGGGATTGAACCAAATCCAGGGGTGCTTAACCACTGAGCCACATCCCCAACCTTTTTTTATTTTGAGACAAAATCTAGCTGTTACCTAGGATCTTGCTAAGTTGCTGAAGCTGACTTTGTATTTGTGATCCTCCTGCCTTAGCTTCCCCAGTTGTTGGGATAACAGTTGTGCACCACCATGCCTGGCTCCCACAAGGCCTTTAACCTTTGGGAAAGTCTATAGAAGCGATATTGTCCCAATCCTCTGACTGGGATTGCTTTTGGGGGGGGGTTGAAAACACTACTACTATTACTACTACTATTTTGGTATTTGGGGACTTTACCTTTCAGCTCATACCAGTGCTTTTTCTAAATTTTGAGATAGGGTCTCACTAAGTTGCTTATGGGCTAAGTTGCTGAGGCTGGCCTCAAACTTTCTATCCTCCTGCCTCAGCCTCCCCAGAAGGTGAGATTACAGGCATGCACCACCATGCCTGGTCAAAAACCCCACAAAGAAGAGGAGTCACTTCCCAATAGCATCCAGATCTTGTAGACAATTGCCGCTTGAAATTAGCTCTGCAAGCGTGGTTCCTCTAGGACACATGGGGGCGCCCTACTCCCGAGAACAATACTTGACGTAAGAGGGACAGGATTCTGGAAACTCTAGTCCCAGGGACCAGCTCTCAGACCTGACTAGTTAAGTGCCAACTCTCTTCCCACCTTCTCCAGTCTTTATCTGCTTCTGCACTGACGGGGCTGCTGCTGATTGCAGACTTTTCCCTCTGTGTTGCACTGCCAAGTGGTTCTGCTGAGCTGGGAAGAGCTGAAGGGTTAGGTGCTGGGTTGGGTAGGACTCGGATTTTCTTACCCCTAAAAAGTTTCTCTTCTAGTTCTGACTTTGGAGTGGGAGTGGAGAAGAATGGGGATACCCAAGATGCCCTGAAGCACAACTTTAGGGCCGCTTCTGGCAGCATGATGGGTTCGGATGATGGAGAGGGGTACTGGAGACTACCCCCATATTGGATTCCAGGATCCCTACTGTGTGACAAAAGGGGAGGCCTGGAGCGCTTCAGCACCTCCAACGATGTCTCCTTTTAGGTTTCGATGTCTCCTTTTAGGTTTCGGGAGCACAGAGCTGCCAGTCATTGTTAACAAAGGTGTCTCAGACCCATTTGACTCTCTCCCTATAAGCCCTCCTTTGAGTGGGATGTGATGGCACACATTTGTAATCCCAGAGACTAGGGAGGCTGAGGCAGGAGGATCACAAGTTCAAGACCAGCCTCAGGCCTGGGGCAGTGGCTCAGTAGTGGAGTGCTTGCCTGGCATTTTCGAGGACCCAGGTTCAAACCCCATCACCACGTACATAACTGTCAGAAAAACAAAAGCCAAATCAAAAAATAAAACTGATTTTTTTTAAAAAAGGGGACCAGTCTCAGCAACTTAGTGAAGTCTTAATAATAATAATAATAATAATAATAAGCCCCCTCTTAGGGAGGTGAGATCCTGGTAGCCCTAATTTCTACTTTTCAAGTCAGTGTGTGGCACTATCTGCAGTGAGGATGCTAATGATCTGACAAAGATTCTAGATGCTTGTCAATATTGATTTCCCCCACTTGGGAGGCTGGCAAGAAGGCAGGCAGGAAGTTATATCCTTCTCTTTCTTTCTCTTTTCCTTAAGGCAGTACTGGGGATTAGAACTTTACCACCCAGCTACATCTTCAGCCCTTAAAAACAAAACAAAAACTGTTATTTTATCATGAGACCAGGTCCTACATCTTTGCCAAGACTGGCATCAAACTCATAATCCTCCTGCCTCAGCCACCTGAGTAGCTTGAATTTCAGGCATGAGCCACCATGCCTGACTAGTATTCCCTGTTGTACAGGTAAGAAAAGTGAGGGCTGAGAGCAAAAGTCACATAGCTGGCATGTTCCTGTTACTGACCATTATGGTTTGGATGTGAGGTGTCCTCACAAACACTGTTTATGCAGGAATCTTCAGAGATGGAATTAGGTCATATGAGCGCTGTAACCTGATCGGTCCACCCTAGTTTGAATGGACTGACTGTTGGGGTGTGCCTGAAGGTGTCATCACTGGGGGCATTCCCTGGAAGGGTACATCTTTTCTGTGGCCCCTTACACCTCTCTGTTTCTTGACCCCACCATAAACTGAGTTTTCCTCAATTGGGCCTTTCTTCCTTGATGTGCCACATCAATTAGGGCCAGAGCAATGGAGTCAGCTGACTATGGATTGAGACCTCTGAAACTGTGAGCCCAAATAAACTTTTCTAAACTGTTTTCGCTGGGTGTCTTACACAACTACACAGAAGCGAAAACACCTAACTAAGGCAATGCAAGTGATTCCCCACCCCTACCCAATCTCTAAAGGGGACAATCAAAGCAGGAAACAAACCCTAACTGACGTGTTAATGAGCGTCCTGGGCCCTTACTACTCTCAAAGATCCTGAGCTGGTAGTGGAAACAGAGTTCATAATAGAACTGGATAGCTGAACTTTTGGAGTCCACCCAAATCTGAAGCACATTTGGGGCACATTTGTCATTGTCCCACTTTGGGGCCTGCCTGAGTGAAAGATGCCCCTTCTGTGAAGTCTCAGTATTACAACTAGGGCCTCCCCGGGGTCAATGAGTTGGGGAGACATGTAATGTCAGGACATCACATCCTAGTCTCTTCCCCAATTCCCAGGTCTTAACTACATTCAGGAAGGACAAGGATCATGGCTTCCCCCTACTTCCCTGCTTTGTTCAGCCTCTCCCCCACTCCCATTCTTGATTGGCGTTCTTAAGCAGGCTACACAATGAGAGAAACAAACACATACATATATATGGAAATGTACACAAGGTGACACTGACACAGTCACTTACACACTTATACAAACACATGAATCTGCCTATCAAACCCAGGAATGCATAAATGCACAGATTTCCTGGTCTCACATACCTCCCCAAAGTGGAAAAGAGATGTCTGGGCCAGCAAAATTGTTTGGGGGGAATATAAGAGAGATCATGTGATACTCCCCAGGCCTAGGGTTTCTACTGCTGGCTCTGGAAGGAAGCAAGAAGATGTGTTTTCTCTGGGGCTTGGGTGAGTTATCAAAGGGCTGTTAGGGATTGAAAGAGTTTCAGTTCTAAGTGTGATCTGAGTAATGGGGGTGGGGAGGAGGTAGCTGAGCCAGCACTAACCAAAGCCTCCCCACAGGGGCCAGGTGGGGCCAAGTGTACCTAGTAGTCAGTCTGGGCAGCTGGACACTAGAGTCCCTCCTTGGGTTCACCTAGGCAACTTGGGGAAACAGTGTTTAACAGCATTAAAGACTCCCATCTGCTACAGGAAGTCGGACAGGCAGCAAGGATAAGAAATGGCATGGACACTCACAGAGCCCCCACTGCAGGCATCACACGTGAAAGGGCACAATCAGCACCAAATGCTAAAATAATCCACATAATCTCACAATCACAAAATATAATACCATCCACTTTAACAAATGCACACCCCAGGAAATTCAGTCATGGTCTTATAAAGAGGCACACCGCCATGAAGTGAAGCCCTGATACATTCTGGTTGTCACATGTCACTTCACATAAAATCACACAAAGCACATAATACACATACAATAGAGACACATGGTCAAAACAACTTTTGTGCAACCAGGGTCCTATACAGTCTCACTCAAATGCAATCACACTCACCCTGGCTGTCACCAAGCCCAAGGCACATGGCAACCGCTGTGGGAGGTGCATACACACATACATAGAGCAGACACACATAAGAATGATAGGCACTCACTCACGTAACACCTCCCACTCCAGACACACTCCCAGCCCTGTGTCACACACGCCCACACCTGCTGCCTCTCCACTCCTGCCCCACTTGCTCCCCCACCCCACCTCTGTGGGACCCAAGGTTTTGAACCCCAGTGTCCAGATGCCTAGACCAGCTGGGAGGGTGCCTAGGAACTGGGCAGAAAGCGGGTACGGACCAACCTAGGATCAGAGAGATGGAAGGGTCTTGGGGCATGGAATCTATCCTCCCTCCCGTGACCCCTAGGCCACTGACTCACCGGTAAGCTGGTCGTAGGAGCCGTCCAGATCTCGAGAATCGGACAAACTCTCCTTGCGGCCCTGGCCCCGCATGGCCCCCGGCGCCCCACTCCCGCCTGGGCTGTGGGAGGGGGCGCCGGGTGGCCAGGATAGAGCGCTCACACGGCGCCCCCTGGAGGTCTAGCACACCTTTGAGGTTGGGGGCCCAGTCTGGGGACCAGCCCGGGTTCTAGGCCCCACCTGGGTGTCCCGGGGCAGGAGCGGGGCAGGAGCGGGAGGCTTGGGAAGCAACTGAGCGCAGAGCTAGAGGCAGAGTGGAGCTGAGCTCGGAGCAGGAGCGATCCGCCTCTCTCCTCCCGCCCCCTCCCCGAGGCTGTCACAGCCGCCTCCCCTCTTTGGCACTGCCGGGATTGGCTCCCCCTACCTCCGCCCCCCACTCTCTACAGCTCGGGGGAGGCTCCCGTTGAAAGGGTGAACTGGAAAGTGCAGGGAGACTATCTCCCAGCAACACTACCCTCTAAACCACAAGCCACGGGTCTTAGGGGTGCAGAGCGAGAGGGGGCCAAGACCCCATTGTGAGGAAACCCCGCCTCCAACTCTCAGACACCCTCTTCTTCCACCGTCAACACTGTCTGCCAGAGCCTGGGTTGTGTCTCTTGGGTCCCCAGTTCGGTCTGTCTTTATGTCAGCCCCTGTTTTGTTTGTTCCTCCAGCCAGTTCCAGCCAGTCCCCCTGTCCCTACCCTGCTTCTCTCTGCTTCAAACGGGATGAGAATGCAGAGAAAGTCTACCGGGCCTCTGATACAAGCACCCTGGACAATTCTTTCTTTCAAGTTCCAGCAGGACGCCAATCTTACCCTTCTCCAGGGAACTCCTCTGGATTCCATCCACTCTCAGGATGCCTTTTCCCCTGATCTAATGACCCAGCCTCCCCATTAGTTAAGAAAAATTGTGAACACCAGGATAGTTTCTCAAGAGTTCCTTGCTCTTTTGTTCCTTTCAACTTTTCTGCCCTTCTCTCTTTTGTCACCTGCCCTGTCCTAGATTCCTTGTTTTCCAGTAGATTTGGAGAGGTAGTAAAGATTTTGGAGATCCAGGTGAGGATACAGAATGGACAAGAAATGCCCCTTTATGAAGCCCTCTCTACATAAGATTAGCTCCTTTTCTGAATGCAGGAGCAGCACAGAGCTGGGCTCCCTCAGTCTCAAGATGTCTGAATTACTCCAGGATATTTCCCTCACCCACTTCAACCTGTCACAATAATGGGTGCATGGTGTGTGGTAGGTGTTGAGGAGTGGCCTGCTGAGACCAAAAGCTTCGGCTAAAGTGACCCCAGCACATTTAATCTCTTCAAATTTCCTACTGCTTGAGTAATTGGCTCAGAAAGAATTGTGGTAGGGGTTCTGGTGTAAGATGGGGTCAGGCAGCTGAAGGAAGGACTGTCTTTGGGAGCAATACCCTGCTCCTGGCTTTCCTCTGACTCTGTAGAAGCCTCCAAAGATCTGTCTTAGTGGCTGAGAATGGAAAACTCCTTTTGAGGTTCACTTTAGGGACAGGATGAGAACTCCTGTTTGGAGCTCTTGGAATATGTATATGTGAAGAAACAAGGTCAAGAGATGGACCTTAACAATGGAAAGCAAGGAGTCCTTTACTTAGTGCCCCATGTCCTAGACTTGCCTTTCTTCACTTCATAGGACAGGCTGGCAGAAGGAGCCCAAAGGACTTGATGATCTCAGCACCACTAAGTTTGGGGATAAGGGTACTCTATTCTGCCTTCTTCCACCCTGTAGGTAAGGGAGGCAAGGTCCATGAGACTCAGAGGAGGAGTAATGACAGGTAGGGGTCTCCTATCTGTCATGGAACCAACACCACAGAGATTACCTTAACTCTTTTGAGAAATCAATCTGGGCCACTGAGATTAAGGGGGAAAAAAGACACTAAGAATATTGTCCCACACAAATCAATTTTAATAACTTCAATTTGCCACCAGCTCCAGCTTGAGCTGCTCTGGGGTTTATCACCTTGGAAAATACTAATATTTCAGACTGAGCTACCTATTTAGTGATCAGTGATCAATGAAGACCCAGCCTAGGATCTCTTATGAACCTACATCTAGGCATAAGAGTCTGCTGGTAGATTCTCCAAAACTAGTGCATATCTTCTCAATGTTGGAGCCAGAATTCTGGTTCCCAGGGAGGGCAAGGATACCAAAGAGATATGGGGCTAAATAGATAACAGCAGGAGAGGTCTCACACCTGCTCTCACAGCTAGATTCCTGCACTTGCTCCAATCCTTTCTGTGCTGTTTGTTCCTTGCCATCCTGAAGGCTTTAGAAAGTGCATTTAGAAAGGGAGGATCTTAGAGCAGCAGCTATTTGGGAGGCAGCTGTGGGGTTAAAACAAAACAAAACAAAAAACCCTACAGTGATCCTGTGGAAGATATCCAAACGAAGAACCACAGGCTCACTTCCCAAAGCTCAGGAGATTTGCCTGTGGCCCCAACCAGAATTTGGGTAGGTAGGATGAAGATCCTAATGTAGAATGCTCGCCTAGCCTTTTTCAGACGGAGGGCACCCTGTCCCCCAGCAGGTTCTCCCCCTCCCAGGCACCAGACCATAGCAGGAACAGATTCCTCCCTAGAGGAAATTCTCAGGCAGGCTAGATGTAAACAACAGCAGGGTGAGGGGGTGGAACACGTGGAGGGGAGCTTAGCAGAGGCTGAAGAGGCCCCCCCAGTGGGAGGGGTTAGCTGGGAAGATAGGGAAGCTGCTGGAAAGGAAACCAGCAAAGTAGGCACCTTGAGGGCTCCAGAAAACCCGTCAATGTTTATTTTACCCACGCCCCAAAGACAGTTTAAACCAGACTAAAAATGCAAAGCTAAGGTTGTAAGCCTGTTGTGCTGATGAGTCAATGAGTTGGAAGGCAGGGGAACACTCACAGGTATTCCTGGTGCCAAAACTAAAATTCAGAAAGTGGTAGCCAGACAGTGAGCACTGGGCCAATTCCAATTTCCAGTATCTCAGAGGAATCAACTTTGAATTTAAAACAAAACCAAAAATAAAGCAAAAAGGTGCCCCATTCCTACCCTATCCTAAGCCTGAGCTAAGGGTCCTAATGCCTGGACGGAGAGCTAGTAGGGGCAGGTGCCACAGATGTCAAACCCAGTTCAGCCCCAGGCATAAAAGAAGTAGGATATGGCTCTAGGTATGTCAGAAAGTTGATCTGTTTTCAGAAACCAAAGAAAGTCACTGGCCTTCAGAATCCTAGCATCATCTAAGGCTTGCCCCTCCAGCTTCTGAAAATTAGTCAGAAGCTACAACTTGTAATTTCAATTGGAAATGTGAAGGGGTGTCCAGTGAGCCCATCCTGGAAGACCCCACATTTCTGGATGCCTCTCCCTTTGCCCACCCATTCCTCCCCAAATAAGATCATCCCTGGCTTGCCCCTGCTGTCCAAGCTCCATTGAAGTGTGGCCTTCACCAGGAGAACTCAATATCTGTTTCTCTCCATCCATGGAGGCAGCCCCCTCTCCCCTTGGGCCCCTCCAGCCCAGGAGCCTCATGAATAAGGGCAGTCAGTGGCTGTCAGGTAGGCATGGCCTCAGGAGATAGTGGAGAACTCCTTTAGCAGAACCTCCTGGCTGAGTGTGTGGAAGGCCAGGTTCCTCCGGACGTTGGTGCTAATGGATCGAACCTGGGAAAGGGTCGGGTAAGGTGGAAAGGCACAGGAAGAGAGAAAATACGACATAGTCAGTTACAAACAGAAGGCAGTGCCTATGCCCAGGACCAAGAAAGTACTGACCACACCAGCAGGGAAAAGACTTGTGGAGAACAGCTGAGAGGACCAAACTCTCTGCTATGAGAGGGTTCCACAAGGAATTTAGAAGACTGCAAGGAGGTTCATACATGTGTACTTTGTATAAGAAATAAAAGTAGGAGGGAGGAAAAAATGTGAGTCCTGAGTCCTAAAGTCGGGGGAGCATTCCTTCAATTTATGCTTTGCTATAGGAGAGTTAATGAAGGGTCATGTAAGAAACAGAGGAAGGGCAGCATGGCAAACAACAAGCAATTCAAGTTCATTAATTCCCATCTGGAACAGACCCACTTTGCTCGCCCTGTGCCAGAGGTGCAGACAGGAGAACTGAGTAAAGCAGAGGCTAGCACCAAAGAGCCTCAAGACACAGCTCCTCTAATTCTCCTTCATGACCTTTTTCATCTCCCAATAGTTTACTCTTTGTTAATTGCTGGCCCCAATAATTCCCCCACATTGACCTAAAGATTCATCAAGTACCCCATAAAAATACTCTACTAGCTATCTCCTTACACAAATGGCTTCCCTGTTCCCAACTACCTCACCCTAGAGAAATCTTGAGGGGTGTCATGTCAGGGTCAGATTGGGTTGTGTTTAGCATAAGACTTATAATCTAAAAATCTAACACCTTTACTGTGGATGTGATGTGGAAAAGTAAAAGCTAGGCAGATGAAAGTTATACTCCAGCTGAGGGAGGTCTAAGGACATGAGCAGTGGGTACAGAGGTCTGTGTGTCCTGGTTTCAGTCTCCAGCCAGAATGTTTACATAAACCAAGCAGTTGGGATGGTAGGACTACAGGGAGGCTGGATTTTTCCGGAGAGCAGTTCTGAGCACAGGGCAGAAAAGTGACAATCAATAGAAGAGGTCAGTTCTGTGGACAGTCTGTCTGGGAGGTGGAGTAGGAGGCACAGCAAATGCTTACTGGCTCTTGGTGGCCAAGGGTAGGGACTGTGTAGGATTGGACAGTGGGTGTGAATGTAGGGAGTAAAACCTAGAAAACTATATTAGGAGGGCACTTAGACTAGGAACCAGTAGGAATTTAGGAAGAAGTGAATAACTGATTCTCATTATCCTCCTTAGTTGCTCTGAGAACGGGATAAGAGCAATGAGCCAGAACTGCCACTGGGAACACAAATCAAACCTCAGACCCAGCTGGAGCTGTGCAAGGGCTGTCTCCATGGCTGCAGAGGAGGTGGGCAATGCTGCACTGGGAATATTTTCTTCTCTCACTGCCTCCTCCTGAACTGCTTTGGTAGAGAAGTTTTACGCTGGATCTCAGCAGACCCTTCTAGTCTTATTTTATTAGCACAGTGCAGTTGTTTCCTAGATGTGCACCTACATAGCAGAACCCAGCGGCTGAGACACAGGCAGAACCAGGGGCAGGGAACTCACCAGCTCTTTGAAGAAGGCAGCTTCCTTATGCTGCTCTGAGTAGCGCTCATACTGGTCCAGGCCGTCCTGCAGCTTCAGGGTAAGTGTGTCATAGTTGGCTCTTACCACCTCTAGCACCTGAGGGAGGTCAAGAGCAGGGCATGGGCCAGCAACTCATGGGTCACTTTATCTCCATGATGTTGTTTGCTATCTTACTGAGACCCTTACTGAGTTGGTTCAAGTCTAGAGTGACACTTCCAAAAGACTGTGCTCACTGCTTACCATGCAGAAAAAAGCCTGTCCACAGGAAGTACTGCTAAGTCCCTTCCACTCCCTTCCTTTTCTGACCAGCCTAGCCTGGCCACCAAGGCTATTTATTCTGGGTAAAATAAAAGAGCATGAGAAAAAGTGACAGAACAACAAGTGTCTAAGGTCACTTATATATCTGATACCATAATTGTGCTCTCATCCCTGTCCTGAAGCTTTTTCTAGCCAAGTTGTCAATGATTGACTTTGCCAATGTCTTCTTGCTTTTCCCTTTCTGGGAACCACATTTCTTCAGTCCTGGGATGTTCCTTAGTACCATCTGCTACTTGTTTTCATCTCTTGATGCCAACTCAGCCTTCCTACCCATTGTATGGATAAAATTTTTGGACATCCAGTTTTTGTTGTTTTTTTTTTTTTTTTAAATATCTCTCTCCATCCCTTTACCAGAGAGAGACAGAGAGAATCAATTTTTATTGATTTTTTTCACATGGCTTTCATTGTTCTGACAGTTGTGTACGTGGTACTGGGGTTTGAACCCGTGGTACTTGCTCATGCTGTGCAAGCGCCATAACCACCGAGCCATGGCTCCAGCCCCTAGACATCCAGTTTTTGTTCTGATGAGAGATCTTCTTCAAACAATGTCTCTTTTACTTTATCTGGGGATAGGATTCAAACTTCCACTGACTCTGGAATCCCAGGGTACCCGTGGTTAAGGAAGAAAGGACCACTGTAGCCAGGCCTGATATAACTTCCGCTTATAAGACCATGAGCCAAAGTCAAGGCCTGTGAAGGCAGAGGCACTACATTAAGTTAGCAGAAGTGGCACACACCTGTAATCAAAGCAGCTGAGGAGGCTAAGGCAGGAGGATCTGAAATACAAAGCCAGTCTCAACAACCTTGTAAGGGCCTAAGCAAATTAGCGAGACCCTGTTCCAAAATAAAAAATAAAAATCGGGCTGGGGATGAGGCTCAGTGGTTAAGTGCCTCTGGATTCAATCCCTAGAGGGAAGGAGGGAAGAAGGGAGAGAGGCAGGGAGGAAGGAAGGAAGGAAGGAAGTTAGGTAGGTTAGCAGAAGTGAATCAAGCAGAGAAGAATGACCAGGAGAGGGAATGACTGTAATCTGGGAAGTAAGAAAGCCTATGACATCATGAAGAGCTTCCTGCTCAGTAGGGAGCTTGAGCAGAGACAATGAATGATAAGGGACACTTAGCTTTGATAAAAGGCAGAGGGTGCAGAGAATAAGCCAGAGTCAGGACAGGTCAATGGGATTGAGGAAAGACTCCTGAGGAGTGCAAAGGTACTTCTGGGCTGTTCCCCTTATCAGTCCAAATTCATGTCAGGGCAGACTTGACTTGGTAGCAAAAATTCTGTCTTCCAAGAATTCCTGAGGAAAGAGATGGGCTGGAGAACACAGGGAAAGCTTGTGTCTCTAAACTCTGGAAAGTTCTCAGAGTTTGAGTTCAGAGGACAGGGACAGGTAGGGCACAGCTTTGGCCCAATTTTCTTCTTCCCAGACATCCACAGCTCCATAAAATAATTTTGCTTGCTGTGTGCTACAGACCCTGAAACAGGCTGGTTCCTTTGCTTCTAATTCTATTTGTCAGCTCTGCAGGCAAGAAGACCAGTATCTGGCAATAGTAGTCACCCACAAAATAATCCAGTGCTCCCAAGCATATGGGCTACACTTGTGGATGGACTATCTATAGGCAAGGTCTTGGCTCAGAAGTAAATGGCTCAAACCCAGAAAAAGGCAAAATTTCTCCAAGATGGAAACACCTCCTAGGAACCAGGCAAAATAAAGTAACACATGCTTTCCTAAACCTTGAAATCTGGGCATTCTCAGCAATGCCTATGAACCAGGGACTTGGGCTTGGCTTTTCTTGAATAGTGTCAGATGCTAAAAAACAAAAACCATGTCAAAGCCAATTGCTGAGGAAAAGGTAGAGTATGTTAAGAAATGTCTCTACCTCTAACTACACCCCAAAAGCCTAAGGCTCCAAGACTCCCTTGGTCATCTTACAAGGGAAGAATGGAAGGTCTAAGATCTTGCTTAAAATAGGGATTTTTTCCTTTCCTATTAATGCTGGCTTTTGAGAGCATAACCTAGTTCAGTTTGTTGCAGAGAGTTGAAAAGGAGAGACTGTTCCTGAGCTACTAACTCCTTAGAAGGAAACCAGATGTACACAATGAAGTCTCAGAGCAACGAAAGTCAAATGAAAAACTAAATAAAATTTGTTTCTCTCTCTCTTTCTCTCACTATCCCTCTCTCTTAAAAAAAAAAAAAAAAAAAGGAAACCAGGGGCCTGGCTAGAACATTCAGTAGTACATGATTTCAGCTCCCCTCTTATCTGGACTTTGCCCATTGCTGCCTTCTCCTTTCCTGATCCTTTCTTGTGGGCTTCCTTCCCTCCTTTCTCTTCCCTAGAGAAAGTTGTATGTTGCTCATCTGGCCTCTTGTGTCTCCTGCCCGCATCACTTCTCTTTTACCCTAAAAGAAGAACACACTCTAAACTCAGGTCTGGGCCTCAGCCCATTCAGCACTTCAGAACATTACCAAGTTTGGGACTTTGCTTTCCGTAGCTCACACTTTAGGAACACGTCCCACTTAGCTTCAAGCTTTAAGCTTGGAGTCCCTGTCCTTTAAGGTCTTAGGCTTTAGCAAGGCCCGATGGTGCATGCCTGTAATCTCAGTAATTTAGGAGGCAGCTAAGCAACTTAACAAGACCTTGTCTGAAAAATAAAAAATAAAAAGGGTTCGGGGTATAGCTCAGTAGTAAAATGCCACTTGATTCAATACCTAGTAAAAATAAAAGGAGGGAAAAATGTCCTTAGACTTTACCATAATTTGCAGTCTCAGGATCAGACTTCCTGATAACTCCTATCGCCCCTACCAGTTTGAGATGCCTTCCCAATTCATCAGGTAACAATCTAGTCCCTTTTGAAAAAAAGCACACATTCCAAATTTTTATTTTATTTTATTGTATCAGGGATTGAACCAGGGGTGCTTAACAAATGAGCCACATCCCCAGCTCTTTTTTTTTTTTTTTTTTGAGACAGGGTCTCACTAAGTTGCTGAGGCTGGCCTTGAACTTGCGATTCACAGGCATGCACCCACCATGCCCAGCTAGCCTGGCTAACAAGGACACCTTCTTTCATCAACTGTTGCATTTGTGAACTTCCTAGAAAGAGGCCCACCACCACAGCTCAAATAGCTTCAAAATCAGAAAATCGCCCACAAGACGTACAATTCTTTTTTATTTTATTTTATTTTTTGAGAGAGAGAGAATCAATTTTGTTTAGTTTTTCATGTGGCTTTTATTGCTTCGACACTTCGTTGTGTACGTGGTGCTGGGGTTTGAACCTACATCTTCACACATGCTGGGCAAGCGCTGTAACTGCTGAGCCACTACTCCAGTCCCAAAACATACAATCTTTAAAAGGAATCCTTACATCCCCACCCATCACATCAGTAGACAGGAACCTGGATCCTGGCAAGGACCTACTAGAAAAACAACTAAACTAGGCCAGGTATGGTGACATATGCCTGTTATGCCAGCAAATTGAGAGGCTGAGGCAGGATGATAGCAAGTTCAAAGCTAGCCTCAGCAACTTAGAACGTATCTCAAAATTGAAAAAAAAATTTAAAAAGAACTGGGGATGTGGTTCAGTGGCAAAGCACGCCTGGGTTCTACCTCTAGTACCAAGAAAGAAAAAAGAAAGTGGGGTGGAAGGAAGGAGGAAGGAACGAAGCAAAGACTGAACTGGGAGTCCCACTCTATGTGTGCACTACTGAGGGTGAACTCAGGGCCTTGTGAATATCAGGCGAGCACTCTACCACTGAGCTACTGAGCTACATCCCAGCCCTCTTTATTTTATTTATTTATTTTAGAGAGAGAGATGAGAGAGATGATTTGTGTGTGTGTGTGTGTGTGTGTGTGTGTGTGTGTGTGTGTGTATGGAGGGAGAGAGAGAGAGACAGAGAATATCAATTTATCAATGTATTTATTTATTTTTTCGTCTGGCCTTTGTTTCTCTGATACTTAGTTGTATATGTGGTGCTGGGGTTTGCACCCAGGTCCTTGTACATGCCAACCACTAAGCCACTGCTCTAGCCTCTCTTGCTAAGGTACCCAGGCTGGCCTTGAACTTGTGATCCTCCTGCCTTAGCCTCTTGAGTAGGGTGTATGCCACTGCTCCCAGCTGGAGTCCCACTCTTGCTCCAGGTCTTCAGATGACTCACCTAACCTCTTTGAGCCTCAGCCTTCCTATGAAATTGAACTTGAACTTACCTTCCTAAAATAATGTAGGTATACAAGTTTTGAGTTTCTGAAATTAACAAACAATGGATGGGAATACTGTCATCCCAGTGCCTACACAGCTATTGGGACTCATCAACCTTCACAGCCTAGCAAGTTACTACCTTTTTCAAAATGTCCCAAAGGTCATATGGGTTTAAATGATTTTTCACCATAAGGAACATATATCTGGATTCAAATGGAAGTTGGGATAGACAAATGGCCTAGGTTTTAAAAATTCCATGCCCTCCTCTTTGCTTTAAGACACTTTGCCTCGGGCTGGAGAGGTGGCTCAGTAGTACAGCCCTTGCCTGGTATGTGTGAGGACCCAGGAACCAGATGAAAAAAATTAGCTCTCTCTCTTAAGGAGAAACAAACAAACAAACAAACTGGGCAGGGGTTGGAGAGACTAAACATCTGCTCTGGAGGTCTCTGAAGAGAAAGGGGCTAAGAAGTCAGCAAAGTTACTTAGGCTTTTTTAGGCATGGTGGGAAATGTTTATAGTGTCAGCTACTCAGGGCGCTGAGGTATGAGGATCACACGTGTGAGGCAAGCCAAGCCTGTGAAAGCTGGTGAGACCCTATCTCACAAAAGAGAGGGAGGAAAGTAACTCAGAAGTTGAAATGCTTCTGGGTTCAATCCCAGTACCATATAAACAAAACAAGATCATAGGCTTTGAAGTTACAGGCCTGAATTTTAGTCCCAGATTGACTACTGATTAACTATGTAAATTTATATAATTTTATTTTTTGAGGCTCAGTTTTCATATCTGTAAAAGGGGGATAACACCACCTTATAAGGCTGATGTGAAGATGAATGAAATGATTGTCTAATGTGTGGCACATAATGAATAGTCAATAAAAGGTTCTAATTTTGTAATTTCTCATTATAATTATTAGTGGTATTTGGAAGTTCTGATTGCCTCCAGACAGTTATAGTTTTGTGGGGTTTATTTATGTTTTTTTAAACAGAGAGGGACAGTGAGAGAGAGAGAGAAAGAAAGAATCAATTTTATTTAGTTTTTCATGTGGCTTTCGTTGCTCTGACACTTCATTGTGTATGTAGTGCTGGGGTTCGAACCCGAGTCCTCATGCATGCCAGGCAAGCGCTGTAACTGCCGAGTTATCGCTCCAGCCAGTATCTAGATGGTTCTAATCATAAGCTAGGAGCTAGGGCCTCACATATCTTCACTTAGCCAATGGCAGATTCTAGTGAAGAGGAAACCACAATTTACCATTTAGTGTGAAAGTAAGCCTCCCACAAGGACCACACTGCCCTAATTATGACTAGCAATGCATGATCCAGAAGACAGAGTGCCCAGTATGCACTGCAAACCTTAACTCTGGTGGTACACAGGACTACAGGTTATATAAAAGAAAAATGAGCAGAGGCTCATGAAGGTCTGACTTTGCATGATACAATGTGTGAAGCCCTCAGCCACATCAGGATCAAAATGTTATCAATGATGCGCAGTAGATGATATTCCAGTGCATGAAGTTAGGTCAAACTTGATGACAAGGGGGACTGGAGCAGTTACAGTGCTTGCCTGGCATGTGCAAGGACATAGGTTCGAACCCCAGCACCACAAACACAGTGAGGTATAGGAGCAATGAAAGTCACATGAAAAACTAAATAAAATTGATTTTTTCTTTCTTTCTCTCTTACTGTCCCTCTTTAAAATAAAAAATTGATAACAAAGTTTCAGATACATACACTCCTTTCCTTAAGCACATACAATATGCACTCTTCACAGACTATTCAGTATCCAGTGCTCCGTTTATTTATTTTTGTGTGTGTTATGTTTATTTATTTATTTATTTTAATTTTTTGTGTGGCATATTTATTTATCTTAATTTATTTTTGTGTGTAGTGCTGGAAATTCTTAGGGTCTTGAACATGCTTGGCAAAATGCTCTAGCATGAGGCTCTATCCTCAGTCTTTTATTAAGTTTATTTTGACACAGGATCTCACTAAATCGCCTAGCTTGACCTGAAACTTGCAATCTTCCTGCCTCAGCCTCCCAAATAGCTGGCATTACATGTGTGTGCTGCTATGCCCAGCCCCTTACCCCTGCCCCTTCTTTTAAAGCAGGGCCTTTGAAACAGGAAAAAACTTCTACACTGAAGATAGTAGCAAATGAGAATCCCCAAGTTGAAAAGTTTCTGGTGATGGCTACCCAATCTTGATGCCAGAAGGCTTTGCCCTGGGCCTGAAAAATTGCTCAATCTCAAATCTGCTGGCTGGAATTCCCAGCAGAGGACAACTAAACAATAATAATGTGTCCTGTCAGCAAATTTGTTTCCATTATCTTCTTCTCAATTTGAACTGACATCTAAAGTACAACCTATTTCCCAACCGGGGCAACATGTATGGGCTGCCCTAGTGCCCTGGCTGCCAAGTGAGGACGCTAGCAATAGCGATAGAGACGCTTACCAAGACTACTACTACTAATACTTCTTCTTTTTTAAGAGAGAAAGGGACAGTGAGAAGGAGAAAATTTAATTTTACTTTTTCATGTGGCCTTCGTTGCTCTGACACGCTCCTGTGCATATGGTGCTGGGGTTCAAACCCGCATCCTTGTGCATGCCAGGCAAGTGTGAGTATGTAGATTCAAACCCCAGCACCATGTATGCAGCGAAGTGTCAGAGCAATGAAAGCCGGATGAAAAGCTAAATAAAAGTGATTCTCTCTCAGTGTCCCTCTCTCTTAAAAAAAAAAAAAAATGGCAGGGGAGGTAATGGGAAAAGATTCACATCTTGGCAGCACTACTGCTGGAGCAGTGGCTCGGCGGTTACGGCGCTTGTCCAGCAGCACTGCTTAGGAGCTATATATGACCTTGACCTGACTTTTAGTTTCCTTAACTATGAAATAGTATATTCTTATAATTGTTCAAATATTCTAAATAATATATAAAATAAATGTAAAAATATAAATGACAGGATCTAATAAATTGAAGGTGTCAAATGAATAAATGCTATTGAGAAGAAAATAGAAGAAGAAATGGAAAAAGAAGAAAAATGGAAATAGAAAGTATTTGATGCATTCAAATAAGATGAATCAGCTGGTTAAATGGTGGCCAGGAGAACCTACGGTTATCCCTAACAATTAAGGACAATGACATGGAAGGCAGCTACACTTTTTTTTTTTTTTAAAGACAGTGAGAGAGAGAGAGAAAGAAAATCAATTTTATTTAGTTTTTCGTGGTTTCCGACATTTCATTGTATACGTGGTGCTGGGGTTCAAATCTGTGTCCTCATGCATGCCAGGCAAGCACCGTAACTGCTGAGCCACTGCTCCAGCCCCAGCTATACTTCTTTATGCCAAAATGTTACCATAGGGATAGAACAACAGAAATAACGGTTCCGGAAGGAGCCTTTGAAATTCCATACTAGTTCATGGCCCTCATTTCACAGAAGAAGAAATAGATGCCTAGAAACATTATAAATTTTTCAAAGTAAAAAACGCTAGGATTAGGGGGCTGGAGCAGTGGCTCAGTGGTTACAGCGCTTGCCTGGCATGCGTAAGTACGTGAGTTCAAACCCCACCACCACGTACACAATGAAGTCTGGGAGCAAAGAAAGCCTCATGGGAAACTAAATAAAATTGATTCTCTCTCTCTTTCTTTCTCTCACTGCCCCTCTCTCTTAAAACAAAAACAAAAAACAAAATAAAACTGGGATTAGACAACCAATTTGGTATTCTATTCATACTAACAGGCTGGTCTAATCTGGGGTGTGTTCTGGGACAGGTTTTTGGGTTTACAGACTAAAGTTGTTCTTCAAAAATCAAAAGATTAAAGAAATTTATTCCTCCTAAGAAGTAAGAAGTCTGAACTATGGAATGGTATCTGAGATTTAATGATTACTAGGCTCCTTGGAGCTCAAAGGTTTGTTAATTTCTACCAGTAGCTATAGAAGACTCACCCAACCCTGTTGATAGTTGGTATGAACCACCAACAAAACTTAAAAACTCAGGGCTTGTGCAGTGGCTTGGAGATTTTGGTACTTACCTGGCATGCACGCACGAGGATGCAGGTTGTAACCATAGCACCTTCGTTGCATACAATGACGTGTCAGAGCAATGAAAGCCACATGAAAAACTAAATAAAATTGATTCTCTCTTTTTTATACACTGTCCCTCTCTCATTAAAAAAAAAGGGGGGTGGGGCTGGAGCAGTGGCTCAGTGGTTATGGCACTTGCCTGGCATGCGCAAGTACGAGAGTTCAAACCCCAGCACCATATATACAACCAAGTGTCCAAGGAATGAAAGTCACATGAAAAACTAAATAAAAATTGCTTCTCTCTCTTTCTCTCTCACTGTCCCCTCTTTCTTTAAAAAAAAAATGGGGCTAGAGCTGTGGCTTGGCAGTTACAATGCTTGCCCGGCATGTGCAAGTATGCGAGTTCAAACCCCAGCACATTGTATACAGCAAATTCTCGGAGCAACAAAAGCCACATGAAAAACTAAATAAAAATTAAAAATTGTTTCTCTCTCACACTGTCCCTCTCTCTTAAAAAAAAACTTAAAATTTATTATTAGCAAATTTTGATTTGAGTTGCTATTTTGTTTATTCAATATAAGTACTGTGGATTGAACCCATTGCCTTGTACAGGCCCGGGAAGTACTCTATCACTGAGCTGCAACACCAGTTCTTTTTCTTTTTTTAAAGAGAGAGAGAAAGAGAGAATCCATTTTATTTAGTTTTTCATGTGGCTTTTGTTGCTCTGAGACTTCATTGTATACATGGTGCTGGGGTTTGAACTTGTGTCCTCATGTATGCCAGGCAAGTGCCACAACCGCTGAGCCACTGCTCCAACCCCCCAGTCATTTTTTTAATTTTAAATTTCTCTTTCTCTCTTTCTTTTTTGGCACTGAGGAATGAACCCAGGGCCTCCTCCACATATACTAGGCAAGCACACTACCACTAAGCTACTTCCCTGGCCTGTTTTTTTGTTGTTGTTGTTTGTTTGCTTGTTTTTTGTTTGTAAAGGAGAGTGAGAGAGGGAGAATGAATTTTAAAAAAGTTTTTAATTTAGTTTTTCATGTGGCCTTCAATTGCTCCAACATCTAATTGTGTATGTGGTGCTGGGGTTTGATCCCACATCCTTGTGCATGCCAGGCAAACTCCAGAACCAGTGAGCCACTGCTGTAGCCCCTTCCCTAGCCCTTTTAAATTTTTATTTTGAGACAGGGTCTCCCTAAGTTGCCAAGGCTGGCCTCCCATTTTCAATCCTCCTGCCTTGGCCTCCCAAACAGCTAGAATTACAGGCAACCATACTGGCTCAATACTCATTTAGAAGCTTGAAATTCAAGGGTCATATATCTTCAGCTGGGCTTTTAGACCTCAGCCATCCTGGTCTTCAAGCTTGGAGTAAGTGTTAAAAGGATTTAATAAATTCCTTCCATTATGAATGTTAATGCCTCAAGGCCAACCTTCCATTTTCTTCAAAAGAGACTATAATCATTCCGTTCCATTTTCATGCAGTTCTTTTTTTTTTTTTTTTTTTTAAGAATGAAGGGGAGAGAGAGAGAGAGAGAGAGAGAAGTAATTTTTTATTTAGTTTTTCACATGGCTTTTGTTGCTCTGACACTTCCTTGTGTACATGGGTGCTGGGGTTTGAACCTGGATCCTCGTGCATGCCAGGCAACTGCCGTAACCGCCGAGCCACTGCTCCAGCCCTGCAGTTTTGTTTTAACGCTACCAAACTCCTAATCATAGAAAAATTTATCTCTGGATGGTCTGATACAGATATAGAAGTTTAAAAGGAATTAAATGGAATAAAAGATAAAAAGGCTTTTTAGATTTTCAAGATACTTGCCAGGCATAGTGGTGCATACTTGTAATCCCAACAACTCAGGAGGATGAGGCAGGAATATCATGAGTTCAAAACCAGCCTCAGCAACTCAGTGAGACCCTAAAGTAACTTAGTGAGACCCTGCCTCAAAATAAAAAAAAAATATTTAAAAGAAAGGGCTGGGGATGTGGCTCAGTGGTTAAGTGCACCTCTGGGTTCAATCCCTGGTACCAAAAAGAAAAGAAGAAGAAGATTTTCACAATAATCAGAATGAGAGATAGTCAACGATAATCTTTAACCATCTCTTCCACTGAACTCTGATCATTTATTATATTTCAGATATTTACTTGCTCATTGGAGAATGTGACTTTTTGGCCCCATTTCTTCCACAAATCAGGAAAGGAATGCCTAAAGGATCAACTCTGAAACCTCAAACAAAAGTATCACCCGGCATAAGTCTGGACCATGTTCTCGATTCTCTCATCAGTTAGAGGGGACTAAGTAGATACTTCCAGTTCCTCAAGTTGATGATGGAGACTTAATGAAAGAATTTAGCTTAAGGCAAGTTGGGAAAGTTCTTTCCTCACAATGGTTCAGGATTTGGAACCCACTTATCCTAGCATCTATGGATCCAAGGTCTGAATATTCAGATTTGCTCCCTATCCCACCCTTCCAAAGTATTCACTGCTCTGACCTCTTGGTCATAGCATAATGTCCTATCCCTGAAATAAACAGCACTGAGTGCACAGTAGGTCTTCACGAATGGTCAGTGGCTTATCTGGCCTGTACCCAAATGGATTACTAGAGCAAAGGAAGGTCCAAGTAGCTAAAGGCAGTTTTTATGGCAAATGCACTGTGGTTTTCTTAATATATGCAGAAGAACAATATAACAAGTCAAATATGCCACTTCACAGCAAGGAAAGATCAACCTTTTTTCTTTTAATACCTAGTAAACTTCTTCCAACCCTAAAGGAAAATACTTGTTCCTATAAAAATGAGCATGACCTACTTACGGCATTGCCTAACTTCCTTCTCTGGATTTGTTATAGGGCTGAAATATTCTATACTTTGGGAAGAGAATGAGAAACAAATAGAAGGCCTGAACTTTCATTTCCTCTGAAACTACTTATCCTCTCACCCTTCCTCTACTTACCTAAAACCAGACCTTCCCCAGAACTGGTTATATATCTCCCAATAAGGAACAACCCTCTTTTGTTACAGAAAGCAATAAAAGTCTATATCTACCTTTGCAATTTCACCAGCCTAACGACAGCTTCTCAGTGGTATTATCACAACTAAGTTAAGTGGTAGTCAGATTCTGGGCAGCTTGGAAGAGTTAACTCTGATCAGAAAGAAGCAAAAACCAATTGCTTTTCCATAATCCATATCTGATATTCCAAATTCAGGAATATAACTAATTAAGAAGCATTATAAGATGTTCTGTAAGCAAGACCCTAGCTGTTGGGCTAATTGTACCTGGGTGCCAAAAAAGTTTCAAGCAATAGCTAGTATTTCCAAAACAGCATAGTGCATAAGAGTATGGCTCTAGTTGGGTGTGGTGGCACATGCCAGTAATCCCAAAGACTCAGGAAACTGAGGCACGAGGATCAAAAGTTTGAGGTCAGCCTGGACAACTTAGTGAGAACCTCAATAACTTAGTGAAACTCTGTCTCAAAATAAAACATAAAAAGAACTGAGAATGGAGCTCAGTAGTAAAGCATGCTTGGACTCAACCTCCAGTACAAGAAAGAAAGAAAGAGGGAAAGGAGGAGAGAAAAAAGAGTACAGCTTAAAGGCTGGAATGGTGGTTCAATGGTTAAGAGTGCTTGCCTGGCATGTGCAACCCAGTTTCATACCCCAGTACCACATACACAACTAAGTGTTGGGGAAACAAAGGCCAGAAGAAAAATAAATAATAAAATTGGGGCTCTGGTGGTAGCTCAGTGGTTATAGCACTTGCCCGGCACATGTGAGTACACAAGTTCACACCCTAGCACCATGTATACAACGATGTCTCGGAGCAACAAAGGTCACATGAAAAACTAAATAAAATTTTTCTCTCTTTTTCTCTCTCACACTGTCCCTCTCTCTTTAATAAATAAAACTGATTCTTAAAAAAAAAAGAGTATGAAGAGTATGGGGCTTAAGAGCTATTCTGGGGGGCTGGAGCAGTGGCTCAACAGTAGTGGTGCTTGCATGGCATGCATGAGGACCTGGGTTCAAACCCCAGCACCATGAACACAACAAAATCCACATGAAAAACTAAATAAAAACTGATTCTCTCTCTCTCTCTCACTGTCCCTCTCTTAAAAAAAAGAAAAAAGCTATTCTGCCTGGACTCATAGCCTATCTGTACCACTTATCAGTTGGTTGTAGCAGGGTAAGCCTGTTTTCTCTCTTTCTCTCTCTCTCTTTCTTTCTTTCTTTCCTAAAGAGAGAGAGAGACAGTGAGAGAAAGAGAGAATGAATCAATTTTTTTTAAAGTTTTAAAATAAAATTTTTATTAACCAAAAGGGGGAAAAAACTTTGCTGAACTCCCAAGAAATTACAAGTGTTTGTTTTTCTAGAAGCTGACAAACTGATTTTGAAGCATACATGGAAATGCAAATATAAAACAATTTTTAAAAGAAGAATAAATATTGGGGCTGGAGCAGTGGCTCAGCGGTTTCAGCGCTTGCCTGGCAAGCACGAGGACCCGGGTTCAAACCCCAGCACCACGTACACAACTAAGTGTTGGAGCAACTAAGGCCATGTGAAATACTAAATAAAGTGTTCCTCTCTTTCTGTCTCTCTCACTGTCCCTCTCTCTCTCTCTCTCTCTCTCTCTCTCGAAGAAGAAGAAGAAGAAGAAGAAGAAGAGAAGGAGAAGAGGAAGAGGAAGAAGAAGAAGAAGAAGAAGGAAGAAGAAGAAGAAGAAGAAGAAGAAGAAATATGGAAGGATTGCATTATTTAATTTTAAATTTTATATAAAATGTAGTAATTGAGATAGTGTGGTATTGGCATAATGATAGACAGATCACTGGAACAGAATAGAGGATCGAGAAGCAGACCTATGCATTTATACTTAATTGATTTTTGACAAAGGGGCCAAGATAGTTTGCTAGAAAAAGAATAGTTTTTTCAGCAAATGGTGATGGAGTAATTATATATTTATGTGGGTCATGGATCTATCTCCACCCTTCCCCTATGCCATATGAGAATGAATCAATTTTTATTTAGTTTTTCATGTGGTCTTCCTTGCTTTGACACTTCATTGTGTATGTGGTGCTGGGGTTCCAACCTGCATACTTGCATATGCCAGACAAACACAGTAACTACTGAGCTACCCTTCCAGCTCTGAACCTGTTTTCCTATCTTTAAAATGGGAATAACAATATTTTAATCATATAGAGCTGATTCTGAGGACTAAATCAGGCAATGAACACAAGGTGCCAAGTGTAGTGCTTGATACACAAAAAGTGTTTAAGAACTGTAGCTGTTACCTCTTATTTTCTTTCACCTTGATATGACCTTATTTTTTAAGGACCTGAAATTGGGAAAACTAGCCTATTTTCATAGCTTCTCTGCCACTCCTGCCATAAATAAGCAAACTCTCCCATCTGCCCAAACTTTCTGGAAGATATTTGCATCTTACAGGCTTCCCAAAGAGGGATTTACTGCAAAAAGAATATAGTGCCTTAGGGTTTGTGCATTAGCAGGTGTAGGCAAGAACAGTGGCAGGCCCTCTTCTGGAAAGACAAGCATGCTACTATTAATGATTTCCTTACTAAAATTTATCATAGCTAGATGACACCCTAGAGGAAGGGACCCAATGTTATGTTATGAATTTTTAAAATAATGCCTTACAGAGTACTAAGAAACAGTAAATACTCAACATTGTGTACTAATTTAGTAACACAGGGTCAACCAAAAAGGAAAGGAATGAATCTCTATCAAGGTCACATGGTAAGATTAGAATTACACCCTGATAATGTTAACACTTAGCACTGTTCTCAGCACCCTGATAGGTCTCTAAAGCCTCACAGCCAAATATTGCCTTTATGAAGCTAACAAGCAAATGTGGAATCAAGAAAACCCACCATGAATAGGTACCAAACAGATGTCAGCACATACAGGGGAAGCAGTTGCACTACATGTGGTTTGCAAGTCAGCAGCAGACCAGTGAATGGGCTGCTAGGTTGAAATAGTGCCACATCTTTGAAGAGGAAATTTAAGGAAGCCAAAGTCTCTTCTCTATTATCTACTACCTCTTTCACTTTATACTACCACTGTGGAAGCTGAATCTGAGTGCAAAATTCTTCACTAATATAGTAGTACCTTTGGGACAGCAGCTGAAGGAAGGGCCATTAGCTGGGACAGGTCTGTGACTGGCACTGACATCTTAGAATTTCATCAGGGTCATTCACCTGAAGGACAGATTGTTCAGGCTCAATACTGATACTTAAAAGAAGAAAAAAGTCCTGTATAAAGGATGAACAAAAGATGGCAAAGAATGTCACTTTACTCCCCCAATACACAAACTATAAATTCACTTTCTCAGAAATAAGGTTTGATACATTCTGAAATGCCCTTCCTAGGTGGGTTCAATTTAGAGACAAATCTGAACTGCTTAGGGCTGGAGTGGTGGCTCGGTGGTTACTGCACTTGCCCAGCATACGCAAGTACACGGGTTCAAACCCCAGCACCCACATACCCAACTAAGTGTCAGAGCAACAAAAGCCATGTGAAAAACTCAATAAAAATTGATCCTCTCTCTCTCTCACACTGTCCTCTCTTTAAAAAAACAAAAACAAAAACAAAATGAACTGCTTAAATTCAGTTCAACAGAGCAGTATATACGTTAGAAAACTTCCAAACAATCTAAGCAGACACACATAGTAATCTTTGAACAGCCAAGTTCAAAGTCTTGCTAAGCTATTTTTAGCACTTATTTACACATAGAAACCAAAAGATTTATATCTCAGAGGATAAGAAGAAGAAACAGATCTATGAGCTCCAAGTCTAACTAGCACCCAGAGGAGACTGTTAACTTCCTTCAGATGCTGTCTGTTTACTCTTCTCTTATACAGGACAATGCTTGGTCCATGTCCTCAGGGACATGGCCTAAAAGAGGCATAGTGAGTCTGGCACAGTAGCACATGTTTCTATATCCAGTGACTCAGGAGGACGCAACAAGCCTATGTGTACATGCACCTTGTATTTATGTGAGCTTCAGAACTCTGAATGCACCAAAATTCACAGGTCAAAAGAAGAAAAAGAAAAATCTACAGTTACAGTTGAAAGTTTCAGTACTACTCTCAGTAACTTATAGAACAAGTAGACAGAAAATCAATAGAGAGATTACCTAACTTGTCCTAAAAGATATGTATAGAAACTACCCAACAATAGCAGAATGCATTCTTTTCAAGTACACATAGAATATTCCACAAAATAAGACTACATGCTAAACCATAAACCAAATCTCAATAAATTTAAAAAAAACTTGTAGTAACATCAAATATATATATACTTTTTTTTTTTTTTAAGAGAGAGGGAGAGAGAGAAAAAATCAATTTTTACTTATTTTTTCATCTGGCCTGTGTTTCTCTGACACTTCATTGTACATGTGGTGCTGAGGTTCAAACCCAGGTCCTCGTGCAAACTAGGCAAGTGCTCCAACCATTGAGACACCACTCTGGCCCCTCAAATGTATTTTCTAACAACCAGGGAATTAAATAAGAAATCAGTAAAAGCCAGGCATGGTGGCACATGCCTATACTCAGCAGCTAGGGAGGCTGAGGCAGGAGGATCAGAAGTTCAAAGCCAGCCTCAGAAAGTTAGCAATGCTGTAAGCAACTTGTGAGATCCTGTCTCAAGATAAAAAAGAAAAAGGGCTGGATGTAGCTTAGTAGTAAAGTATCCCCAGGTTCAATCTCTAGTATCAAAAAAAAAAAAAAAACAAAAAAAAACCAAAAACACACACACACAAAAACAAGAACAAAAAAGAAAAGAAATCAGTAAGAGAAATATAGCTGGAAAATCCCCAAACAATGGAAATGAAACTTTTTTTTTCTTTTTGTACCAGGAATTGAACCCAGAGGCACTCAACCATTGAGCCACATCGCTGACCCTTTTTATTTTTAATTTTGAGACAGGGTCTTGCTAAGTTGCTTAGGGCCTTGCTAAATTGCTGAGGCTGGCTTTGAACTTGCAAACCTCCTGCCTCAGCCTCCCAAGTAGTTGGGATTACAGGCATGCACCACTGCGCCCTGCTGGAAATCTTATATGCTGTTAGGTAGAATAAATAATGGTATTATCACTTTTGAAAAGAGTTTGGTACTTTTTTTCCTTTTAGCACCTTTATTGAGATATAATTTATATATTATAAATAATTCATTTTTAATTATTTTTTTTAAGTTACTGGGGATTGTACCCAGGGATACTTTCCCACTGGGCTACATTCCCAGGTCTTTTTCTTTTTCTCTGAAAGCAGATTTAGTTATTATTATTATTTATTTATTTTTAAAGAGAGAGAGGGAAAGTGAGAGAATCAAATTTATTTAGTTTTTCATGTGGCTTTCGTTGCACCAAAACTTCATTGTATATGTAGTGCTAGGGTTCAGACCTGTATCCTTGTGCATGCCAGGCAAGTGCTGTAACCACTGAGCCACTGCTCTAGCCCATGTTATTATTTTTTAAAACCAAGGATTGAACCTAGGGGCACTTAACCACATTCCCAAACCTACCTATCTACCTACCTACCTACCTACCTTTCTTTCTTTCTTTCTTTCTTTCATTTATTTTTAAAGAGAGGAACAGTGAGAGAGAGAGAGAAAGAGACAGAGAAAATCAATTTTTATTTAGTTTTTCATGTGGCTTTTGTCGGTCTGATACTTTGTTATATTCGTGGTGCTGGGGTTTGAACCCATGTCCTCACACATGCCAGGCAAGCACTGTAACTGCTGAGCCACCGCTCCAGCCCCCTTTATTTTTTATTTTGAGACAAAGTCTCGCTATATTGCTAAGGGCCTAAGTTGCTGAGGCTAACCTTGAACTTGTGATCCTCCTGCCTTAGCCTCCCCTAGCCTCTTGGGTATAGGTATGTGCCACCGTGACTGATTAAGCAGATTTATTTAATGTAACAAAAGTTTGTACACAAAGTGACCTGGACCTGCTGCTTCAAAACGTGATCCTTTCTTATTAATATCCTGATAAGCTGGTTAAAAAGCAACTCATTCGGTGTTGGGGATTTAGCTCAGTGGCAGAGCACTTGCCTAGCACACGCAAGGCCCCGAGTTCGGTCCTCAGTCCTGAAAAAAAAAAAAAGGCAACTCATTCTAAAATATATAGAAAAGTGCCCAATGTACATTAAATGAATGGCCTGATGGTTGGAACTTAAATAGTTTTATAAGACAATTAACACAGTAGGATTGATTCCCTGTGACAGGCTGCTGGCGAACTGATGAGAGACATCAAGAGGTCATTTTGTACACTGCCACCTTGACGCCTTCATGTTTCTGGATCATAATGTTCACGTTATCTGATTCCAGGCACAACACAGGAATGTTAGTTGGGACAGAGGTTAACTTAGCTGCTTGCTGAGCTAGAACAGCTATTACCCCAGCATGTTCATCTGACAGGGTCCTGTGACAGCCCAGAATAAGTCCTTATGCATCTGTGCACAGGACTCCAACAAAGGACAGATTCTCCATTGTATCCTCGAAGTACTGCTCCAAAGTTCCCTCCATCCCGCCTGATGCCCACCCCACTGGGATTACAGGTATATGCCATTGCACCTGGCAAAATCATTCATTTGAAGTGTATAATTCAATGACAGTAAATTCACATAATTATGTAACTACTATCATGATTTAAGTTTAGGACATTTTCATCAACCCAAAAAGAAACCCCATACCCATTAGTAGTCACTCCCCATCCTGCTCCCCACTCCTGGCCCTAAGCAACCACTAATCTTTTTATGTCTTTAGATTTGTCTACTCTAGATGTTTCAAATAAATGAAATCATATAACATGTACTCTTTTATTGTCAACCTCTTTCATTTAGTGTAAGTGAAAGTTGTTGCTCATATTGTATCATTTATCAGTACCTTATTCCTTATTATGGCTGAAATAGTCCACATTTTGTTTATCCATTCAGTTGCAGGTTAACCTTTAAGTTTTCTAGTTTTTGGTTATTGTGAATAATGCTGTATACAAGTCTTTGGATAGATATATATTTAATTTCTCTTGGGAATTACAAAATGCATGAATCTCAGAAAGGAGCCAGACACATATGGCACTGAGCACATACTAAATACACATTGCATGTATTGCATGATTTTATTTATATGCAATTCTGTAAAAGACAAATCTAGGGGCTGGAGTGGTGGCTTAGTGGTTGGCATGTGCAAGGACACAGGTTCAAACCACAGCACCACATATGCAACATAAATGTCGGAGAAACAAAGACCAGATGAAAAAAATAAATAAAACTGATTTTCTCTGTGTGTGTCTCTCTCTCTTGAAAATAAAAAGATAAGGGCTGGAGCGGTGGCTCAGCGGTTTCGGCGCTTGCCTGGCAAGCACGAGGACCCGGGTTCAAACCCCAGAACCACATACACAACTGAGTGTTGGAGCAATTAAGGCTATGTGAAAAACTAAATAAAGTTGTTTCTCTCTTTCTCTGTCTCTCTCACTGTCACTCTCTCTTTAAAAAAAAATAAAAATAAAAAAAATAAAAAGATAAATCTAATCCACCAATGAAGTAAATCATATCAGTAGTTGCCTATTGCCTAAACTTGGGGGTAAGGTATAAGAGTTTTTTTTTTTTGAGTAATGGAAATGTTCTGTATGGAGGCTGGAGCACTCAGCAGTTACGGCACTTGCCTGGCATGTGCAAGGACGTGGGTTCAAACCCAGTACTACGTACACAATAAAGTGTCAGAGCAAGGAAAGTCACATGAAAAACCAAATAAAATTGATTCTCTCTTTCTCTCTCTTAAAAAAAAATCAAAAGAATACAGTCAATAGCATAGGAACTAGAATAAACAGCAACCTGTAACAAAACCGTAGACCCCTACTGCGTGACCTCTCCTGCCACTGGATGCTTACAGTGACTTCCTATTCAAGATAATCTGAATCTTTCAACAATCAAAATAATTGTTTGGAAACAATTATCCAAAAGGTGAACATAAATCTTAAGTTCCAGAAAGATGATCGGCTTT
>PVKS010005249.1:0-86497 GCA_004027875.1 Aplodontia rufa
AAGAACTTAAAAGAAACTTCTCTCCAGTCGAAGTTCAGAAAGCCCATAAATATATGAGAAAATGCTCTACATCATTAGCTATAAGAGAAATGCAAATCAAAACTTCAATGAGATACCACCTCACTCCCGTTAGAGTGGCAAAAATGAAAAATACAAACAACGACAGATGCTGGAGGGGCTGTGGGAAAAGAGGAACACTACTACACTGCTGGTGGGACTGCAAATTGGTTCAGCCACTATGGAAAGTAGTATGGAGAATCCTCAAAAAATTAAGGATGGAACCACCTTACGAACCAGCTATCCCACTCCTGGGAATTTTCCCAAAAGATTTAGAATCAGCTATATACTTTTTTTTTGGTAGTGTTGGGGATTGAACCCAGGGGTGCTCTACAACCAAGATACATTCCCTAGCCCTTTTTATTTTTTATGTTGAGACAAGATCTTGCTAAGTGTCCCAGGCTACCTGGAACTTGGGATCCTCTTTAGCTTCCCAAATAGCTGGGATTATAAGGGTGAACCACCACATCCAGTATCTCAGAAAAGCACATAAAAATTCAAGAAACTCAAAGAATACCAAGTAGGACAACTTCAAGATACCTGTAACCTGTTTAAAGTCAAAGACAAAAGGAGACTCTTGAAAGCAGCCAAGAGAAAAGTGACTCATCATATATAATGGAACTACCATACAATTATCAGAGGATTTCACAGTAGACACCAGGCAGGTCAGAAGAATGGTATTCTATACATTCAAAGTTCTGAAAAAAAAAAAAACCCAACACCAACTTTCAACTAAGAATGTTTGCTGCGTTCAACAAAACTATCCTTCAAAAATTAAAGAAAGTGGGGGAAGGGGAGAGGCAGGGGGAGGGGCAAAAATATAGATGTTCTCTAGACAATAAAAAATATAGATAAAAAATTAAAGAAAAATAGGAACTAGGGGTATACCTCAGTGTTAGAATGACTGTCTAGCATGCATGAGACCATAGGTTCAATCCCAAGCAACACATTCACATACGCGCGCACACACACACACAATGTTAGAAAAATTAAGTCTTTTTGTGGTAAACAAAAGCTAAAGAAGTTCATCACTCTAAACTTGTCTGCAAGGAATGCTAAAGAAGATCCTTCAAGTTGAAAAAAAAAGGAAGATAGAGACATAAAGCCAAATGAAACTATAACATTTTCAAAACTATTTTTAAAAATCTATATGTCTATGTTAATGGTTAGACAATATATAAAGATGTAAAGCTGTGACATCAATAACAATATAGAGTTGGAGAACTACAGTTGTGAAGTAGTATTTTGCATATGATTAAAGTTAAGTGATTCTCCATGAAAATAGAATAATTTTAAGATGTTTTCTGTCATTGCAGTAGTAACCACAAGTAAAATCTTTAGAACATACACAAAAGGAAATAAGAAAGGAATCAAAATATATCACTACAAAATATCAGTGAAACAAAAGAAAGCAATAAGAGAGAAAAGGACAAAAAAGGCGACAAGATATACAGAAAACAACAAAGTGCCAACAGTAAGTCCTTCTTTATCAGTAACTGCTTTAAATGCAAATGAATTTATTTCCCAATGAAAGATATAATATTGGTCAAATGGATAAAAATTAAAAAACCAAGATCATACTATAGTTACCTATAAAATCCACTTTAGATCTAAAGACACATGTAGGCTGAAAGTTGAAATGACAGAAATAGATATTCAATGCAATTGTTAAAAAAAATTGATCAGGAAAAATTAAATAAAGGGATCATGGTGGCTATGCTAATATAAGACAGGCTGGACTTTAAGTCAAAAACTGTTATAAGAGACAAAGTAGGATATCATGACAGATACCACATTAAGTCTCAAAACAAGTCTTTAAAAATTCAATATGATTGAAATTACACAGAATATCTTTTCCAATCACAATGGAATAAAAATAGAAATTGATAGCAGAAGGGAAACTAGAAAATCCATAATATATAAAAACAAAATGTTATTTGGATCTGGAATGTTCTCCCAACGATAGTGTGTTGAGGGCAATGTAGCAAAGTTTAGAGGTGGGACTTTTAGGAAATTATTGGATATGATTAATGTACTTGATTAATTAGTAATTTGAGTAGAATATGGGATGGTAACTATAGGCAAATTAAGCATCTGAGATTATTAACATAATAAAAATGCACAATTTTTATCCAATTTTATTTATTAACTTACAAAGATGTCATAAAAGCATTGACCATCAAACATTATCTCTCATGTATTGACAGCCCAGATAAAAGGTAACTGTATATGAAGTCCTAGAAAAAAATGCTGAGACTTTAGCGTTGCCTTGGCAAAGGAATCATTGTGATTAACAAGCAGCAATAAATGACAAAAATCAGAAATCTGAATAGTATATTACATTATGCTAGTACTTATAACTGATTTACCCTCTGTTTAGTCTCCAGTGATTGTAATTTTGAGGTATCATTTCCTTTATATACTAAAGGAAAGAATATATCGTGCTTCATGAAATTCCAAATAGTTATTCTAGATTGGTTTTAGTTTTAAAAACAGGAAGAAACAGAACATGGAAAGTGTTAATTTGTGTAAGTGAAAGAGTTAATCCTCTTACACAGCTTTAAAAAATTCTCCCTTGTTTTCTAAACCAAAGAATACTCAGGTGTTTATGGATATGAAAGTTTTTAAGAAGTATATCAGTATATATCAAAAAGCATAATTCTTCTAATATAAGGAAAAGGCTTGCCCCATAGTCACATGTTTTCTTGTTAAATGAAATAGAGGAAATTGTTCCATTATAAACAATTAAATGGCAATTTTTAAGGCATATTTCCCTAGGTTTTACTGGTGTTCAAATTTAAGTAATTTTCAAAAAGAATTTTAATAACTTGTTTATACATTTATGGAGTACTATTATTATGTGAAAAATCTGGTTAGATGTTTTGGAAATAGTAGTGAATAAGACAGACTCTCCCTTACCTCCTGGAACTTACAGTTTAATAGTATATGCAAACATTAAAGTATATATTTCTGTATAATTAAAATTGTGATCAGTTACATGAAGGAGATAAGCAGAATACTATGAAAGTGTAGAAGAGACATCCTAGCTATTTAGGGGAAAAGAAGGCCTCTTTAAGGAAGTGACATGAATCAGTGAAAATACTAGTAATAAGTCTATGGCTCTCATCAGACCTGAAGCCAAATCTATGGTTACTTTTATGTTTAAGGCAGTCTGAGTTGGGTGTCTATTCTTTCCATATGAGAATTTTAATTAATATGCCATTTAATGTCAAATAATATGTAAAATTAATAATAGACTTACACAGAACATACAACTTAAAAACAATACATATTCTTAAGAGTACACAAAACTTTCTCAAGTATAAATAGCATGTTAAATCACAAAGCAAGTATTAAATTTAAGAAGATGGAAACTATACCAAGTATCTTTACTGACCACAATTAAGTGAAACGTGAAATCAGTATCACTTTTCTCTTTTTCCCATTTGGGAGCCAGAAATTAAAGACCAGCGTGTTTTAAACAACCACATATACAGGGAAAATTAGAAAGTGACCATGCATGCCTAGAGAAAGGTAACTCAGAAAAGACCTGAAAAGACCTTAAGTTTATATCTCAAGCTGATTCTTATAAAGAAAAAGCCTACAATAGTCAGGGGGAAAAATGAGAACAAACACTGGGAAAAGGGGAGAATCTAATTTTCAGAAGTACCACCTAATTAGGTTGAAATATCCAATTTTCAACAACAGCACCAAAAAAAAAAAAATCACAAGTCATACAAGGAAGTAGGAAAGTATGGCTGGCCTATTTAAAGGAAAAATAAGAAAATAAACAGGAACTGTCCCTGAAAAAAAACTTGACAGCACATCTATTAGACTTTAAAGCAACTGTGCTAAAAATGACAAAGAATTATGGAAAGATATGAAGAAAGTCAAGAAACCAATGTCTAAATAAGATGGAAATATCAGTAAAGAGACAGAAAACCCTATTAAGAAACCAAAAGACTTTCTGGAGTAAAAAAGCACAATAATTGAAAAGGGACTTAAGAGCAGATTTGAGCACGCAGAAGGAATCAGTAGGGCTAGTGATAGAGTGCCTGCCAAACTTGCATAAGTTCCTGGGTTCAATTCCAGGACTGCCAAAAATGAAGAAGAAAGAAGGAGGAGGAGGAGAAGGAGAAGGAGTAGAAGAAAGAGGAGAAGGAGAAGGAGGAGGAGAAGAAAGAGAAGGAGAAGAAGGAGAAGGAGGAGGGGGAGGAGAAAGAGAAGAAGGAGGAGGAGAAGAAGCACATGTATATAAAAATGTAATTTCATGATATCAACAACTAAAAGGAGTGGCATTTTTGAAGAAGCAGAGTTTTTTGTATGGTGTTGAAATTAAGTGGATATAAATTAAAAATAAAAATGTTATACCTTTGGGATTTTAAATGTAATGACAATAGTTAACCATGAAAAAATATAGTATTTATACTTAAAATATGAGAAAGGAGTTCAAATTTTTTATTATAAAACATCAATCAAACACTGAAGAAGAAAATAATGCAGGAACCAAAGGACAAAACCTACAAAACATATAAAAAAACCAATAGCAAAGTGACAGAAGTAAATCTCTCATTATCGGTCCTTACATAAAACATAAATGGATCAAACTCTCCAACCAAAAGACAGATTAGAAGACATTTTAAAATATGTTTCATGTACATGCTGTCTATAAATAAGTCAGGTGAATATAAATGTTAAAAAGGTTAAAATATATAAAAGGAAATTCCATATAAATAGCAATCAAAAGACAGCAGAGGTGGCCATACTAACATCAGACACAATAGACTAAATTAAAAAAGAAAAGGTTACACGAGACAAAGGATATTATATATTAATAAAAAGTTTATATATTAATAAAAGTCAAAATTAGCATAAGGAAGGAAATATAAATAGTAGAGCAGAAATAAATGGAATAAAGAAAAGATAGACCATAGAGAAAATCAATTAAATCAAAGTTGATTAAAACTATCAAACCTTTAGCTAAATAAACTAAAAAAAACAGAAAGAAGACTCAAATACTAAAATCCAAAATGAAGGCAGGACTATTACTGTTTATTCTACAGACATAAAAGGATTATAAGATAGTATCATAAATAATTTTATGCAAAATAAATTGCGTAACCTAGATGAAAAGGATAAATTCCTAGCAATGCCAAACCTACCAATACTAAATCACAAAGAAACAGAAAATCTGAATAGACTTATAAATAGCAAGGAGATTGAATAAATAATCAAAAAATCTCCTAAAAAGAACACACCTGAATTCAATGCCTTCAGTGGTGAATTCTGCCAAATATTTAAAGAACACCAATATTTCCAAAACTTTTCCCAAAAAAATGTAAGAAAAGGGAACACTTCTCAACTCATTTTATGAGGTCCCCAGTTAACAGGTACTGCAGCCAGAGAAAGACACTTCTAACCAATATTTCTCATGAACATTTATGCAAAAATCATCCACAAAATAGTATAAAAAAAACTCAGAAACACAGTGAAAAGATTATGCACCATGACCAAACAGGGTTTATTCCCAGAATGCAAAGATGGTCCAGCATACCAAAAAGAATCAATCAATGAAAAAAAACAAAAAGGAATCAATGTAATATGCTACTTTTTTTTTGTAACATGCTACATAAACAGAATAAAGGACAAAAACTATATGATCATCTCAGGTAATGTAGAAAAACATGACAAAATTCATGAATTAAAAAAATGCACTAGGGCTAGAGTGGTGGCTCAATGGTTATGGCACTTGCCTGGCATGCGTTGAGAACCTAGGTTCAAACCCCAGCACTATGTACACAATGAAGTGTTGGAGCAACGAAGGCCATATTAAAAAAAACTAAATAAAATTGATTCTCTCTTTCACTGTCCCTCTCTCTTAAAAAAATGCACTCAACAAATCAGGAGTAGAATGAAACTACTTAAATAAAACAAAAGGCTTAGTATATGAAATGCCCATAGGGAACATTATACTCAATAGTAACAGACTGAATGCATTTCCTCTAAGATCAAAAACAAGGTAAAACTATCCAAGATTCAACACAGAACCAGAAATTCAAGCCAGAGCAATTAGGAAAGCAAAAAAGAGAGGGCTAGACCTGAGACTCAGTGATAGAGCACTTGCCTGGCATGTGCCAAGACCCAGGTTCAACTTACACAATTAAGTGGAGGAAAAAAATGAGATGAAAAAATAAAAATTAACTCTTTCTGCCTCTCTCAAAAAAGAAAAAAAGAGAGAAATAGAGGCAAGTATCCAAATTGGGGAAAAAAAGGAAGTAAAATTATCTGTTTGGATATGGTCTGACCTTAAATGTAGAAATCCCTAAATATTACAAAGAAAACCCTGTGAAGACTAATACACAAATTCAGCAAAGTAGTAGAATACAAAATTCAACATGCAAGAATTAGTTGTGTTTCCAGACACTAACAATAAACAATTCAAAAGGAAATTAAGAGAATAATTCCATTTATAATAGCATCAGAAAAGATAGAATAGGAATAAACCTAACCAAAGATGTTACACTGAAAACTACAAACACTGCTGAAAGAAATTACAGAAGACATAAATAAGTAGCAACATATGCCACATTCATAGATTTAATATTGTTAAAGTGTAAGTACTATCCAAAATGATCTACAGATTCATTGTAATTGCTACCAAAATCCCAATGAGTTTTCCACATAAATAGAAAAAGCTATCATAAAATCCACATGGATGGACCACAAAAAGCTAAAACAATCTTAAGAACAAAGCTGGACAACTCAAGCTTCTTGACTTCAAAATATACTATAAGGCTATATTAATCAAGATATACTACCCAAGTATCCATCAATAAGTAAATGGATTAGCAAAATGTACTATAAATACAAGGGAATATTATTCAATCCTAAAACAGAAAAAAAATTTGGCATATGCCAAAACATGGATAAATGTTGAAGACATCTAGCCAAGTGAAATAAGCCAATCACAAAATGACAAATACTGTACGATTCCACTTATATAAAGTACTTAAAGAAACAGAAAGCAGGATGGAGGTTGCCAGAGGCTGGAGGTGGGTGAAATAGAGAGTTAGTATTTAACAGGTATAGAGTTTCAATTTTACAAGATGAAGAATTATGAAGAACAATAATGGTGATACTTGCACATTATGAATTAATCTAATACCATTGAACTGTATACTTAAAATACAGTCATTTTCCTTCAACCATTAGGAATATGCTCCAAGATCTCCAAGTCTGTGACTACAAGTAGTAGTGAACCATATACACTGTGATTTTTCCTACAAAAACATATCTTTTCTTTTTCATCTATTTTTTAATGGGTTCTTTGTTAGGTATACATGATATAAGTTTATACAATGAAATAATTATAAAAGCATGGAGTTTAACTTGTTCTAATTCAATCTCGTTTCCCCTTCCCCTCTCTACCTCCCACCCCTTTTTTATATATGTGACAATAGAATATACATTAACATAATCACAAAAGCTTCAAGTGTACTTTTTAAAAAAATTAGTACAACATTGTCTTTTATAATAAAGGGATTCATTGTTACACATTCATACATGCCCACATAATGACAACGTAACTTGGACCCAATCTTACCCAGGATTCCCCCCATACTCCCCAGTCTCTTACCTCAACTGCATTCCCCCTGATTATAAATATTAATGTATATACATATATAATGAAGTTTTAAAATTTTGTAGTGTTAAATGCCTTTATGAGTATTATTTAGCTTCTCAGGGAGTAAAATATACCATCAGTGTTTATACCCCCTTTTTCCTCTCCATCCTTCCCCCTTCCCTCCCATTCTCCCCCATACCCCCCTTAACTTGATTTCCCCAAGATCTTGTGTTACTTCAACTTTAGTAAGTCTATTGACTATCTTTCACCCTATCCTTAGTTTTACTATAGGTTCCACATATGAGAGAAAACACTTGACTTTTGAGTCTCTGAATCTGGCTTATTTCACTCAGCATAATTTTTTCCATCTCCATCCTTTTGCCTGCAAAAGCCATGATTTTATTTTTTTTAATAACTTAGTAGAACTCCATATATAACACAGTTTTTGGATCCATTCATCCAGAGAAGGGCATCTGGGTTGATTTCATAGTTTAGCTACTGTGAATTATGCTGCTATAAACATTGATGTAGCTGCGTCAGTGTAATATGCTGGTTTATTTCCTCTGGGAAAATACTCAGGAGTGGGATGGCTGGGTCATATGGTGGTTCCATCCCTATTTTTTTGAGGAATCACAATACTGCTTTCCACAGTGGCTGTACTAGACTGCAGTCCCATCAATAGTGTACAAGGGTTCCTTTCTCCCCACAACCTTTCCAGCATCTATTGTTGCTTGTATTCTTCATCTTTGCCATTCAGACTGGAATAACATGAAGTTTAGTGTAGTTTTTTTTTTTAAAGAAAGAGGGGACAGGGAGAGAGAGAAAGAGAGAAGCAATCTTTATTTAGTTTTTCACGTGACTTTCATTCCTCAGACGCGTAGTTGTGTACATGGTGCTGGGGTTTGAACCTGCGTCCTAGTGCTTGCCAGGCAAGTGCTGTAACCGCTAAGCCACCGCTCCAGCCACAATTTAGTGTAGTTTTGATTTGCATTTCTCTGATTGCTA
The DNA here is from genome assembly GCA_004027875.1 of Aplodontia rufa. NCBI lineage: Eukaryota > Metazoa > Chordata > Mammalia > Rodentia > Aplodontiidae > Aplodontia > Aplodontia rufa. Next base: position 8,687 of record PVKS010005249.1, read on the forward strand.
GAGATGTTGAACATTTTTTTCATATATTTATTGGCCTTCTGTATTTCTTCTGTTGAGAAGTTTCTGCTTAGTTCTTAAACCTATTTATTAATTGGGTTGAATGTGTTTTTGGTATTAAATTTTTAGTGTTTTGTATATTTTGGATATTAACAACCTGTTGGAGGAGTAACTGACCATGATTTTCTCCCATGTTTTATTTTTTTTAAACAGAGAGGGACAGAGAGAGAGAGAGAGAGAGAGATCCAACTTTAGTTTTTAATATGGCTTTCATTGCTCTGACACTTTGTTGTGTATGTGGCGCTGGGGTTCAGACCCGCATACTTGTGCATGCCAGGCAATTGCCATAACTGCTGAGCCACTGCTCCAGCCCCTGTCCCATGTTCTTGGATAGGCAGAATCAATATAATTAAAATGGACATTCTGCCAAAAGCACAGTAAGATTTAACACAATCCCCATCCAGATACCAATGAAATTCTTCACAGATATTGAAAAATCAATGCTCAAATTTATTTGGAAGAATAAGAAACCCAAAATAGCCAAAACAATACTAAATTAAAAAAACAAAGCAGGCAGTATCACAATATCTGACCTAAAGTTATACTAAAAACAGTCTGGTATTGGTATCAAAACAGACATGAAGACCAATGGAATATAAGACACAGAGACAAATCCACAAATCTTTAACCATCTCATATTAGGCCAAAAAAATAGTTTGGAAGAAAGACAGCCTGTTTAACAAATGTGCTGGATAAACTGGATAGCCACATGCAGAAAAATGAAACACAAAAATTAAATCAAAATGGATCAAGGGCTTAGGAATTAGATCAGCTACCGTACAACTGTTAGAAGAAAACATAGGATCAATACTTCATCATACAGGTTAAGGCACCGACTTCCTTGACAAGACCCCACAGTGCAAGAATTAAAGACAAGAATCAATGAGTGGGATGCCATTAAATTAAAAATCTTCTGTACAGCTAAAGAATTAGTTGAGAATGTGAAGAGAGAGCCTACAGAATGAGTATATCTTGTTTTAACCCATTCCCAATATTTCTCCTTCCCTTCCCTTTCTTCAAACTGTTGTTCTTTACAGAGACACTTGACATAGGATAAATATTGGCATTTTTTTTAAAGTAAGGGAGAGAAAGAAAGAATCAATTTTATTTATTTTTTCATTTGGTTTTTGTTTTTTGGACACAGTTGTACATGTGGTGGTGGGGTTCAAACCCGGGTCCTCAAGCATGACAGGTAAGCGCTCCACTACTAAGCCACTGCTCCAGCCCTAAACATTGACAGTTTTATAAAAGCATGCAGTACAACTTATTCTAATTCAGTCCCTAATATATCCCCCCTCCCAACCCCATTCTCATCCCTCTACTCTTACTGATCTTTCTGTTATTTACTAATTGTTTTTTATTTAGTGACTTGTTGACACACGTTGGTGAGATTCACTACGATATGTTCATATATGAATGAGAAAATTGTCTGCTTAATTCCACCAACTTTTCCTCATTCCTCCTTCCTCCATTTCCTTCCCCTTTTTCTATTCCTCTGTTCTTTTCCTTATTTTGGATTAGCTTCCTCATATCAGAGAGAACAACAAAGGAAACAATTAAGAGTGGGAAGAGAAAACCTACAGAATGGGAAAAAATCTTTGCCTCCTGCACCTCAGACAGGGCACTAATATCCAGGATATACAAAGAACTAAAAAAACTTAACACCCAAAAAACAAATAACCCAATCAATAAATGGGCTAAAAAACTGAACAGATACTTTTCAGGAGAAATGCAAATGGTCAACAAATATATGAAAATTAAAACTACACTAAGATTTCATGTCACTCCAGTCAGAATGGCAACAATCAAGAATAACAACAATAAATGTTGGCAAGGATGTGGTACATACACATGATGAAGTATAACTTAGCCACAAGGAAGAATGATGGTGTCATTTGCTGGCAAATGGATAGAACTGGAGGATATCATCAAAATGAAATAAGCCAGTCTCCAGAAAAATCAAAGGGCAAATGTTCTCTATACAAACATACCTATGGTACAGTTTAGCTTATAAATTAAGCACATTAAGGCACTAAAAATAATAAAATAAAACAATTACAACCATGACTATAATAAATGTTACATGAATGTGGTCCCTTTTTCTGTAAGATGACTTCCCCATGACTAATAGGCATATATATCATGGATACACTGGACAAATGGATGATTCAGACCCTGGGTGAAACAGAGCAGGATGGAGTGAATTTCATGCTACTCGGAATGTGGGAGTGCAATTTAAGACTTAAGAATTAGTTCTGGAATATTTTTCTAGCTTTCTACATTTTTTTCATGAGCATTTTATAGTGATACGGGCATACCAGTATTTATAGCAGCACAATTTGAAATAGCCAAGTTCTGGAACCAGCCCAGATGTCTGTCAAGAGATGAACAGGTAAAGAAAAGGTGGTATATTTACACAATGGAATTTTATTCCATCATAAAGAATAATGAAATTATGTCATTTGCGGGAAAGGATGAAACTGGAGAACATCATGCTAAGTGAAATAAACTCACAAAGTCAAGAATGAAATATTTTCTCTCATATGAAGAAGCTATAGAGAGAGAAAAAAAGAATAAGAAAAAGCAAGGAGGACGTCACAAAAATAGAAGAAAAACCAATAGAGTACAGAAAAAGGAATAAAAGGGAGGACATGGAAAAGTATATGATATGCATGTATGAATACACTACAATGAATATCACATATATGTGTGTATACATATACAATTATAGCATACTAATTAAAATAGTAATAACAATAGAAGGGAGATCAGTAGAATAGAGCAAGGAGATAGAGAGGAAAAGGGAAGGTACTAATCAAATTATTATTAATTAAATTATTTTATGTACATGTATGAATATAATATAATGAATCACTATTATGTATAATTATAATGTACCAATTTCTAAAAATTCAAAAATATTTATATTTTTCATAAAAAATGATTTACAACTCTGAAACAGCAGGATATTAAATTGCTTACTATATTAATTTATTCATTTTTGCTTACTGCTTTTTATGTGAATATACACAGTGCAATCTGTCCTAGTCAGTAGCATTTATATCTTTATATTTCCTGACTATGCTTAAGTGCATTGATGCTATCATATACAAGTAGGGAGTTATTTCATTCCCTTAACTTTAAATCTGATATAAATTATGTGGTTAAAAAATCTAACAGAACACTGAAAAAAAAGTCAGTTTAGTGGTGAATTGCCTTAATACCTACACTAAATCAAACATTCAACAATCAAGTGAAGTGATTTTTGCATAGTGATGGAAAGATTTCAGAATACTTAATTCAGTTTAAATAAATGTCTTCAAAGTTTTCAAACACTGTCTAAATTTCAATGTCAAAGATAAATATATCCTGTACGCTTGCTGAATAGGAATTGCTAGGGTTTTCCCCTGCACATCTTGATACATACCTCACCTTATGCAAAAATTAACTTTAAAAAGATCACAGATCTAAAAAGAAATGTAAAATTATAAAACTTATCAAAGAAAACATGTTTGCCCTTAGGCTGGCAGTTTTTAGGTATGATAATTAAAGTGCAATTCAATGATAGATTCGACTTTATAAAAATTTAAAACTTTTATTCTGTGAAAGACACTTAAAAAAAATACAGAAATAAGCCACCAACAGGGAGAAAATATTTATAAGTGACATTTATGATAAAAGACTTGTATTCAGAATATATAGAGATCTTGTACAATTCAGCAATAAGAAATCAACAACCCATTTAAAAACTTTTATTAAGGATTTGAGTTATTGTACAATCATAAATGCATATTAAGCAACAATATGATACGCATATGTTCTTAAACCAGAATTACCCCCATATCGTCCACACCCGTGTCTCGATTCTTCAATATTTTGCCCCTACAAGTGATATGTTTAGATTGTGAATTTTTCAGATAAATGACTGGATAAGTATTAAGTATTATTGGATTCTTGGGGTAAAGAGTATGCTACATTGTTATCTCCCTAAATACCTATCACATATGTGTGGTTGCCCTAGATTATGTGTTGCTATGACTTTGCTGGGCCTAAGACATGCATTTGATTACCTTTTACCCAAGCCTGAGTTTAGCTCCAGTCTCCACAAATGAATAAAAACATTCGACCCTTGACTCTCTGGGTTTGGCTAACTTTGCTCAATGTGATTTCTTCCACAGTCACCCATTTACCTTCAAAGGCCACAATATCATTGTTTCTAATTGCTGAGTAGAATTCCATTGTATGTATATACAACCACAGTTTTTGGATTCATTCATCCAGTGAGGGCCATCTGGGTTGGTTCCATAATTTAGCTATTATAAATTGAGCTGTTATGAACATGGATTTTGCTGTGTCACTTTAATGTGCTGATTCTAACTCCTTTGGGAAAATACCTAGAAGAGGGATAGCTTGATTGTATGGTGGATCCATCCTTAATTTTTTGAGAATTCTCCACATTGCTTTCTGGAGGCACTGTACCAGTCTGCAGTTCCACCAACAGTATGCTAGTGTTCCTGTCCCCCCGCAACCCCTCCAGCATCTGGTATTGTTTATATTCTTCATTTTTGCCACTCTGACTAGAGTAAGGTGAGATCTTAATGTGTGTTTTTTTTTTAAGAGAGGGACAGTGAGAGAGACAAAGAAAGAAACAACTTTATTTAGTCTTTTACATGGCCTTCATTGCTCCAACACTTTAGTTGTGTACGTGGTGCTGGGGTTTGAACCTGGGTCCTCGTGCTTGCCAGGCAAGTGCCGCAACCGCTGAGCCACCACTCCAGCCCCTTAATGTAGTTTTGATTTGCATTTCTCTGGTTACTAGTGATTTAGAACACTTTCTCATGTAATCATTTACTTGCTCAATTTACTCTGTTGAGAAGTTCCTATGTACATCTTTGGCCCATTTATTGATTGGATTGTTTGTATTTTTGATATTAAGTTTTTTGAGTTCTTTGTAAATTTTGGATATTAGTTCTCTGTCAGAGGAATCACAGACCATGATTCTCTCCCATTCTGTAGGCTGTCTCTTTGCAATTTTCACCAATTCCTTGGCTGTGCAGCTTCTTAGTTTAATGGCATCCCACTTATTGATTTTTGACTGTAATTCTTTTGCTTTAGGAGACTTGTTGAGTAAGTCTTTGCCTACTCCCAAATGTTGGAGTGTTGGTCCTAATTTTTCTTCAAGCAGTTGTATGGTAGCTGGTTTAATTCCTAGTTCCTTGATCCATTTAGATTTGATTTTTGTGCAAGGTGAGAGATAAGAATCTAATTTCAATTTTTTGAAAGTGGTTGTCCAGTTTGTCCAGCACCATTTGTTGAACAGGCTGTCATTCCTCCATGTTACATTTTGACACTCTTTGTCAATGATCAGATGTTTAAAGATTTGGCTCAGAGACTTCTATTCTATTCCATTGATCTTCATTCCTATTTTGATACCAGTACCATGCTGTTTTTGTTACTACAGTTCCGTAGTATAGTTTTAGATGTTATTAAAAATCCACCTGTCTCGTCTTTCTTGCTTAGTAATGTTTTGAATATTCTGGGTTTCTTGTTGTTCCAAATGAATTGAGAACTGCTTTTTCTATATCTATGAAGAATGACATTGGATCTTGATGGGGATTGCACTGAATCTATATAATGCTTTTGGCAGAATGGCCATTTTAATTATATTAATTCTGCATAACCAAGAGCATGTAACGTCTTTCCATCTTCTCAGGTCTTCTTCAATTTCTGTCTTTAATGTTCAATAATTTTCATTGTAGAGGTCTTTTATTTTTTCCCTAAACAACCCATTTTTTAAATGAACATTCAGATGTAAATAAGTATATTAAAAGATGTTAAACTTCATTAGATACTAGGAAAATACAAATTAAAATTATACCCATATACTATTATACCAATTAGAAGGGCTAAAATTTTAAAGTTGATAATATTAAGTCTGTCCAGGACTATAGTATTCATACATTGCTGGTGAAAATGCAAAATGGTGGAGTCACTTTAGACAAGAGTTTGGCAATGTTTTACAAAGCTGAATGTATTTATTATAAAATACAGAAATCTCAATCACACTATGAAATGAATACTTTATTGCTGTGGTCTTAACTGAAACCTTAACCACAGGGTGATATTAGGAGGGAGGTCCTCTGGGAGGAGATTAGGTCATGAGGGCTCTCAACAGATTAGTGTCTTTATAAAAGAGATGTGAGAGAGACTGTCTACATAATGTGAGGAAACAGCTAGAAAGCCATATATGAACCAGAAAGCCAGCCTTCACCAGTCACCAAATCCACTGTTACTTGGTCTTGGACTTCCTAGCCTCCTGGATTATGAGAAGTATTCATTATTTATGAGTTTTTGGTATTTTGTTATAGCACCCACATGGACTAAGACATTCATGTTCACACAAAATTCTGTACATGAATGTTTTTAGAAGCTATATTCATAATACCAAAGCTCATAAAAATTCATTAAATAGTTCTTACTCTCTTACCCCCTTATCAACAGATAAATAAACTACTATAAACATACAGTGGAATACTTAATCTATAAAAATGAACAATCTATTACTCATGCAACACTGATGAAGCTTAAATGCAATTTGCTAAGTGAAGGAAACCACATCCCAAATGCTACATATTACATGCCTTTACTTATATGACACTCTGAAAAGACAAAATTATAGAAGCAGAAATCAGATCTATAGTTTCCAGGCTTTAGAAGGAGAAGGTTTGACTACAAAGGGTCAACACTAGGAAACGTGGGGGTGACTGAAGTGTTCTTTATGGTACCATGGTGGTAGATATATGACTTTATAAAAATCCACAGAACTGTAAATAATAAAGAAGGAATTTTACGATGCACAGAATTTTTTAAACCAAGCAGGAATTCAGGTAAAGATGGAATGTAGAGGGCCACAAATAAACCTAACTATACTATATATAAATAAATGGCATGCTGAAGGGGATACAGAAGAGGGGAGCTAACCCAAGTAACTTTGAAAACATTGTTTTTATATACACTATGACAAAAGACCAAAAAAAAGAGTATACAAATACTATACCCTATATCTGACTGAAGAATGCACCCTCCTGCAAATATTCAGAACCTAATTCTTGGAATCTGTGGATTTTACCTTATATGGAAATAAGTTGGTCTTTGTGGACATGATTAAGGATCTTGAGACGGGCAGACTATCTATATTGTCCATTTAGACAGCTCCCAATGCATCACATGTGTCCTTCTAAAATGGAAGAAGGGACAGATTTCACATATAGAGAGGACATGAGAAGATGGAACAGAGGTATGCTGGCTATGATTGTTAATTTTATATCAACTTGATAAACTAGTATGTACCTATCTGTTTGGTTAAACACCACTCTAGTTTTTGTTGCGGTCCTGCACTCCTGAGCTCAAGTGAATCTCTAGATTCTCCAAAGAAATTATAGCCCTGCTGACATTTTGATTCCAATCCAGTAAAATCCATTTTCAACTTTAGCCTGAAGAACTATGGAAGAACAAATTTCTGTTGTTTTGACTCACAAAGGTTGCAGTAATTTGCTACAACTGCCACAGGAAACTAATATGTGATAGCTGATAAATTTGTTTTTCACTAAACATATTATACATTCAACTGAATTATATTTATACTAGAACTTAACAAGAAAATATTCATATATTATGGATAATGACATCCATATTTATTACTGTCAAAGGAAGCAGTTACAAATAAAAGGTGGATACTGGAACATATTAGCTTAGCATTACTACAGTAAAATACCTGAGAGAGCTAACTTATAAATATAAAAGATGGGTAAGTATGTATACATATATTTCCTAGCTCTGTCCACTGAGAAGCAGTGATACAGTGCATGCTCAGACATACACTTCCTATGAGAATTAATCAGTCTTGATTGATTTTGGACTATTTCCCTTATATTCTTAGAAAATCCTTCCTAATTATAGAGACAAAATTGATCACATTAAAACACTTTATTTCCTAAAATACGAATAGATACGCAGGGTTGATTTTTCTTCTATATGCATTAGGGGGCTCTGGGATTGGACCACATATTTTAAAATTTAATAAAAGTGGAGACAAATTCCTGCTTTGAAAATGACAGTAGATTTGATTTGCCTTTAGAGGAATAATTCTCTTTAAATTATCTTCAGAAGGCTATTTGATTACAAAAAGTTATTTTGTGATTTATATTAGGAACATGCATGTGCCCCCACTAGAATGACCTATAATAGTCAAACACAGCAAAACAACTCTGGTTTCTTTCTCCTTTTACCTTATACCTAAATGGTATTCAAATATATTTCTTTTAATTAAGATAGACTTTTCCAGTTTTAGGTGTTAGTAATATTAAACTGCAAAAAGATCAATTATCACCTGGAACATATTACCGAACACCTGCAACATCATAAGTAACTAATTCATTTATACAACTCTAAATTTTTTCATCTCCAACTGTATATCATTTTTTAGAAGTATATAGAGATATAATTGAGGGGGAAACATTATCAAACCATTAATAACCAATGTATATATACTTTGTTATCCAGGGGTAATGCCAAAACATGGATGACCACCTTGGGTTTCACCTGTTGCAGTTTCCCCCAGAAGAACTCTTGCGTTAAATGGGTATCTCGTGGAGGAATGACATCTGCTTCTGAGATGGTTCCCCCATATTCCCACTCTCCAGTCTCCTAGGAGTTCTTCACACACCCTCCCCTGTCCCCATCCTCCTCCCTACGCCTCCAAGTATCCTAGGGAGTCATCCCTCTATTACGCTGAGAAGCATACAATTTGAAGTTATTGTTAGGTTAGCCATCTAACCTACTGCTTCCCCATGTATTCTAGCTTCCACAGATGAGAGAAAACATTTGGCCCTTGAGTCTCTGAGATTGGGATACTTCATTTAGCATAATTCTTTCCATCTCCATTCATTTGATATCAAAAGCCATAATATTGTCTTCTCTAATGGCCAAGGAGTATTCCATTGTATATATGTACCAAAGTTTTTGTATCCACTTGTCGAGTGAGGGGCATCTGGGTTTGTTCCATAATCTAGCTATAGTAAATTGACCTGCTATAAACATTGAGGAAGCCACATCACTATAAAACTCTGATTCTAACTCTTTTGGGAAAATACCTAGGAGTGGGATAGCTGGGTTGTAAGGGGGTTCCATCCTTAATTTTCTGAGGATTCTCCACACTGTTTTCCATAGTGGCTGAACCAGTTTGCAGTCCCACCAGCAGTGTAACGTGTTCCTCTTTTCCCACAGCCCCTCTAGGATCTGTTATTGTTGGAATTTTTCATTTTTGCCACTCTAACAGAAGTGAGGTGGTATCTCATTGAAGTTTTGATTTGCATTTCCCTTATAGCTAATGATGTAGAGCATTTTCTCATCTATTTATGGGCTTTCTGGACTTCCACTGGAGAGAAGTTCCTTTTGAGTTCTTTAGCCCATTTATTGATTGGATTATTTGTGAGTTTGGAGTTTAGTTTCTTTAGTTCCCTGTATATTCTGGATATTAGCCCTCTGTCCGAGGTGTAGCAGGCAAAGGTTTTCTCCCATTCTGTAGGTTCTTTCTTGATGCTCTTGAATAGATCTTCAGCTGTGCAAAAGCTTTTTAGTTTAATTGCATCCCATTCATTTATTCTTGATTTTACAGCTTGAGCCATGGGAGTTTTGTTAAGTAGCTGCCAACTCCTATATGCTGTAGTGATGACCCTACTTCTTTTTCTAGTAAGTTTAAAGTTGTTGGCTTAATATCCAGGTCTTTGATCCATTTTGATTTAATTTTTGTGCAGGATGAAAGATAAGGATCCAGCTTCAGTTGTCTACATATGGCTGTCCAGTTTGTCCAACACCATTTGTTGAACAGGCTATCTTTCTTCCACACTATGCTTTTGCCCCCTTTATCAAATATCAAATAGTTTAAGGATATGAGTGTTTGTCTCAGGATCTTCTATTCTGTTCCATTGATCTTCGGTTCTGTTTTGATACTAATACCATGCTGTTTTTGCTACTACAGCTCTGTAGCATAATTTCAGGTCAGGGATTGAAATACCCCCTATTTCTTCCTTTCTACAGAGTAATGTTTTGGCTAGTCTGGGTCTCCTGTTGTTCCATATAAACTTGAGAATTGCTTTTTCTATATCTGTGAAGAATGCCATAGGTGTCTTGATAGGGACTGCATTGAATCTGTATAGGGCTTTGGGTAGAATGGCCATCTTTATTATATTGATTCTGCCTAACCATGAGCATGGAATGTTTTTCCATCTACTCAGGTCTTCTGTAATTTCTTTTCTTAGTGTGTTGGTAGTTTTCTTTGTAGAGGTCCTTAACATCCTTTGTAAGGTTAATGACCAAGTATTTCATTTTTTTGGAAGTGATGGTGAATGGGAGAGATTTCCTGATTTCTTCTTCTGTGGAGTTGTTGCTGGAGTAAAGAAACACTAGTGATTTGCTAGAGTTGATTTTGTAGCCAGCTACTTTGCTGAAAAGACCTATACGCTCTAGCAGTTTTCTGGCCTATGTTAGTGGGTCTTCTAGGTATAGAATAATGTTATCAGTGAATAGAGATAACTTAACTTCCTCTTTTCCTATATGAATACCTTTGATTTCCTTGTCTTGCCTGATAGCTCTGGCAAGGGTTTCAAGGACTATATTGAACAAGAGTGGGGAGAACGGATAGCCTTGTCCACTACCTGAATTTAGTGGAAATGCTTTCAGTTTTTCTCCACTGAGGATAGTGTTGGCTATGGGTCTGTCATAAATGGATCTAACATAGTTAAAGTATCTTCCCTTGATCCCTATCTTTTCCAAAGTTTTGAGCATAAAGTGGTGTTGAATTTTATCAAATGCCTTCTCAGCGTCAATTGAGATGATTATATGATTTTTGTTTTTAATTCTGTTTATGTGGTGAATTACATTTATTGATTTGCCTATGTTGAACCAGCCTTGTTTTCCTGGAATGAAGCCCACTTGATCATAATGGATTATCTTTTTAATGTGCTTTTGTATCCGATTAGTTAAAATTTTATTAAGGATTTTTGCATCAATGTTCATTAGAGAAATTGGTCTGTAGTTTTCTTTCCTTGATGTGTCTTTGTTGGGCTTTGGAATCAATGTAATGTTTGCTTCATTGAAAGTGTTTGGGAGTGATCCCTCTCTATCAATTCCCTGGAAGAGCTTGTAGAGGACCAGTGTTAGTTCTTCTGTGAAGGCTTGGTAGAATTCTGCCAAATATCCATCCGGACCTGGGCTTTTCTTTTTTGGGAGAGCTTTGATTGCTGCTTCAATTTCGCTTTCTGTGATAGGTTGGTTGAGGTTTTCAATGTCCTCCTGTGTTAAAGAGGGGATGTCGTATGTGTCCAAGAACCTGTCCATGTCCTCCAGGTTATCAAATTTGGCAGAGTATAAGTTTTCAAAATAGGTTCTGATAATCTATCTTCTGTATCTTGGATGAGTCTGTGGTGATATCCCCATTTTCATCTCTGATTTTGTTGATTCGCTTCATTTCGTTCTTCCTTTTGGTGAGGTTGGTAAGAGGTCTGTCGATTTTGTTGACTCTTTCAAAGAACCAACTCAGTTTTGTTAATAGTTTGTATTGTTTTTTTGTTCTCAATTTCGTTGATTTCAGCTCTGATTTTGGAAATTTCCTGTCTTCTGTTAGATTTAGGGTTGGACTGTTCCTCCTTTTGTAATCGTTTGAGTTGAAGCATAAGGCTATTAATCTGATCTCTTTCTAGATTTTCGATGAATGCACACAGTGCTATAAATTTACCTCTTAAGAAAGCCTTCAAACTGTCCCAGAGGTTTCAGCATGTTGTTTCCTCATTCTCGTTCAATTCCAAAAACTTCTTAATCTGTTCTCATTTCCTCTTTTACCCATCCTTCGTTTAAGAGGTAATTATTCAATTTCCAAGTATTTGAATAGTTTCTGTTATTTCTCTTGTTGTTGATTGCTAAGATCATAGCATTATGATCTGACAGAATACATAGGATTATATCCACTTTTTTATATTTGCTAGGATTATCCTGGTGAACTAGGATGTAGTCTATTTTAGAGAAGGATCCATGTGCCACTGAGAAGGTAAATCAGCTGTCTTAAGATGGAATATTCTGTAAATGTCTGTTAAGCCCAATTGATTAATAGAGTAGTTCAGATTAAAGACATCTTTATTGACTTTTTGTTTTGATGATCTGTCTAGAGTTGATAGTGGTGTGTTGAAGTCCCCCAGGATTATTGTGTTGAGATCGATGAGAGGATTAATGTCCTTAAGTATTTTTTCCATATATTTGGGGGGGTGTAATTGGGGGCATAAATGTTGATTATGTTATATCTTCTTGGTGAACTGTCCCTAATAAAGTGACCCTCTTTGTCCTTTCTGACTAGTTTTAGTTGGAAATTAATTTTGTCAGAAATTAGAATCGTTACGCCAGTTTGCTTTTTTGGGCCAGAGGCCTGGTAGTCATTTTCCCATCCTTTCACTTTTAGCCTGTGTCTATTTTTGAGTGTCAAATGTGTCTCTTGCAGGCAACATATTGTTGGATTTTGTTTTTTGATCCAGTGGGTTAGTCTGTGTCTTTTAATTGAGGCATTGAGACCATTCACATTCAAGGATAGAATAGATATGGGAGACTGATTCACAGACTTTGTATTGATTACAGAGTTTTGAGTCACCTTGAAAGTCAGTTTTTGTATAGTAGGATTATTGACTCGCCTTTAAGGATTTAGCATATCATTGGCATTATCTTCTGAATGGAGAACAGCTTTGAGAATGTTCTATAGAGCAGGATTTGTGTTCATGTATCTTGCTAGCGTGAGTTTATCATTGAAGTATTTAATTTCCCCTTCATATTTGAAGCTGAGTTTTGCCAGATATATTATCTTTGGGTGAAAGTTGTTATTTTGTAACACTTGAAAGATATTGTTCCAAGCTCTTCTGGCCTTCATTGTTTTCTCTGAAAAATCCATAGTGATCCAAATTGGTTTGCCTCTGAATGTGATTTGGGGCTTTTTTCTAGCAGCTTTTAGAATTCTCTCCTTAATTTCTCTGTTGTTCATTTTGTATATAATATGTCTTGGCGAATTTCTCAATTCATTAGGTCTATTTGGAGTTCTATAAGCATCTTCTATGTGATAATCTGGATCGATAGTAAAATGAGGGAAGTTCTCACTTATGATTTCGCTTAAAAGGTTCTTTAAGCCTCTTGTTTGCTGTTCAGAGTTTTCCTCCAGGCCAATGATTCTCAGATTATTAGGCCTTATCTCATCAAATATCACTTGGAAGTTCTGATTATGTAATATAAGCTGTTTATCCTGCTTATCTTCTTTGAATTCTACATTGTTTAGCCTATCCTCATTGTCCAGTACTCGTTCTTCGAGAGCTGATGTTCTATTTTCAGTAGAGTAAGCTCTGGTGTTGGTTTCTTCCAGAGAGGATTTGATTTGATTAACCGTGTTTTTCAATCCTGATAGCTCTGCTACATCTCTTTTCAGGATTTCTATATCTTTGTATAGCTGATATTTCATGTCGTGGAACTGTTCCCTTATTTCCCTGTAGAAGTTGTCTCTCATCTCTTGAAATTGCTCTCTGATCTCTTTCCTTATTTCATCTCTCAACTCTTTGATTGCGTTACTAATCATAATGCTGACAATGCCTTTGGTTTTCATCTAGGGCTCCAGCTATGGGGTCCTTTGGTAGAGAGCTGTGGGGTTGAGGAAGTGAGTTATTTCCCCCTTTCCTCATTTTCTGAGTCTGAGAGTGTGTCTTGTACTTCAAGAAAGTTGCTCTTGGTGGAGTAATTGGAGCTTCTTATGGCTTTGCTTCGTTGTGATGGGTTACTTTGAGAGAGATCTCACAGCGAATTATGAGAGCAAGCCAGTGCCTGTTTTGAAGCGTGTCTATTTCTTCAGATAGCAAGGTCTCTCAGAAATTGGGGAGAAGGGATGACTAGGAATTCAAGGAGGTGAATTGGGGAGGTAAAAAATCACTCTTGCCTTCGAGTAAAGAGGAACAAGGGATTGGGGGGAGAAGGTTATTCTATTAGGACTAAGGAAATCATAGGAATGGGATGTGGGAAGAGAGACTTTGGTTGAGGGTGAGAGAAAAATGCTTATATTTAGGGATTATCAGAGTACAGGGGAGGAAGAGGTTAGTATGGGGCCTGGTTATCTTCACTCTCCAGAAACTGAGTCTATCTTGCTATCATGAAACATTTTCCTGGTTGGAACCCAATGTTATAGGGGTAGCAGAAGGGATTAAGAAGACTTAGAGAAGTAGTAGCCAATCACCAATACATACACACGAATAAATATTTACATCCACCAACACCAACTTCAGTATTAACTGTAAAGTAAGAAAGAGAAAAAGAAAAAAAAATCTATATAATAAAAAAAAAATAATAAAAATTTAAAAAATAAAAAAGTAAAAGAAAATAAAAATAACAAATAAAAAATTCATAATGAAAACTTGGATCTATAGACAATGAGGGCATCTCTGGGACCTCTGACAGGAGATGGTCACTGTCCTTCTGGGTTTCAATATGAATGTCTCTCAGTCTGTGGCCCTCAGTGGGCAGTCTCCCGGCACAAGTATCACCCCCCACAGCGTGTGAGCTTGGCAGATGACTGTTTTAGTTAGAAACGGACCGGATCAGCCACAGTATCTGTGGCTCTGCTCACATTCCCTGGCTGCTGCTTGCAGCCCCGCCCCTGCAGCCTGTCCAGAATTGTGACCAGCGAGGTGCGCCGGATGTAAGGGAGCAGGCCACCATTCCTGGCAGAACAGACAAATTCCCCCTATCTCTCCTCAATTCGACAGTTACTCCATAGCCGCACCCCTGCAGCCAATAGGAAACTGTGTCCTATGACTCCCAACGGTGGCCAGCCACCGGGCACCCCAGCGATCCGTCTCCCAGCACAGCTCCCGCTCCCTGCAGAGTGCGAGCTTGGCGGGCATCTGCTTAGTTGGGGACAGGATGGGATGAGCGATGAAATCTATGGTTCTGCTCAGACCCGCTGCATCAGCTGCTGCTGCTTGCAGCCCCGCCCCTGCAGCCAGTCGGGGATTGTGCCCAGCGAGTGCAGGGAACGTAAAGGAGCCGGCCACCCTTCCTGGCAGAACGGACAAAGACCCCCTATCTCTCCTCCCTCAGAGGGTGGCTCTGCTAAGACCAAGCAAACAGCCAAATCACAGCACCCCTGGCGGGGCAGACAGAACTCTTTCTGGCAGGAAGTCAGCACAGGCAGCCTTCTGTGTCCCAGGCGGGAGGGGGAAAATCCCCCCCCCCTTTTTTCCTTCTCACGAAACTCCCAAGACTCAGCTCCTTATAAAAGCTTCACAAACTAGTACTAGAAGTTCAAATATAGATTCTTCTGGACGCACCTTGGAAAATTGAGGATGCACTGGAATTTTCCCAAGCAGACCCAGAGCCTCAGGAAATGCTGCATCCCTTCAGGTCGCCATGTTGGAGTCTCTTTCCTCTATATCATTTTAATGTTCCTTAGTCATTCCTTTTGTCTTGAAGATCTGGCATTAAAGATATAAGTTCCTTTTTGGTCTCAGAAATTAACTCAATACACTTCAAGATCCTGAATAAATTAGTCCTACCATATATATTAATCTCAATTTCTTATTATTCTCTAATTAGGACTACTCTTTAATTTCCTCCACTTATAGTAAATTTGTGATTTCATTTTTCTTTTGCTCATAGTACTTTACTTATCTAGACAGTTCTCTTTGTCATCTTTAGCAATTCAGTTCAATTTTATTAAATGAAAAATGTTTAATGAAATCCTACCAAACATTAGCCATTAGGGTTCAACAATGAAAAAGGCAAAGCTAAAAAGGCATTAACTTGGGGCTGGGGTAATAGTGCAGTGGTTGAGCTTGTGTTTAGTATGTACAAGATCCTGGGTTCAATGCCCAGTATCACAATTTTTAAAAAGCATGCAAAAAGGCATCAGCATTTCACTCAAGACTTTTACACTCTACATTCCTTTAAACTCCCAATTAAAATTTTACCTGTTCTGTGAATCCTTCCAGATGCTTTCCAGTTCATGATGATCTTTCTTTTTACTTTCTTTTTTTTTTCCCGCAAGCGTAGTAGACAAGTTTTACTATAGAAAGCACAGAAAGTAAAGCATAGGGAAAAGAGCAGACTTCCCCCAGAGTGGGGGAAGGGTCAAAGCCCTCTTTCTTCTTCTTTAAAGATAGAGAGAGGAAGCATGTGTGAGAGAAAATCTTATTTATTTTTTCATCTGATTTTGTTTCTGTGACACTTAGTTGTGTATGTGGTGCTGGGGTTTGAACCTTGGTCTTTGCACATGCCAGGCAAGCTCTGTAACTCCTGAGCCACCACTTCAGCCCTCTTTTTCTAATTCTTAAAGAACTTCTCTATCACAGATAAAGATACAAACCATATAATTTAATTGTAACTTTACAGTAATGTGTTTTTGTTGTTTCCTGAGTTTTGGCTCACCCAAATTATAAATTACTAGAGTGTTAAGATTATGTCTTCTAGACATTTTATATTCTCTCTAGTTGCCATGTGCACCACAGATATTTTTAAGGTACTTATTTTAGGGGCTGGAGTTGTAGCTTAGTGACAGAACGCATGTGCAAGACATTGGCTTTAATCCAACATTGTGAAACAAACCCCCAAAATACCTATTTTATTTTCACTCATTTATTGATACATAATTTAACTTTACTGGTGTGCTAGCTGTGACTCTAAAGTAAAAATAAATCATGGAATTACTGGGTCCCTCAAGGCTAAAACCAGCTTTGCATTTCTTAATAAACAAAAAATATATCAATTCTAATACCAATGTTTTTTCTTCTCTCTTATATATTGTCCATATCTTTATTATATCAAAACCACCAATTAAATTCAATCATGGGGTCATAAAATACATATCTGATAGGAAAACAAAAACTCCAGCTTTTTAAGTGGAATTTCAATCTTCAACCAGTTCAAGACTTTTTTTAAAAACACAGTCTGAAGTTTTTAAAATTCTTTCTATCATTAGTTAAATTAACCTTCATAAAAATCTCTGGCCAGGCTGCAGCAGTGGCTGAGCATACCAGCACTTGCCTGGCATGCATGAGGACACAGGTTCAAACCCCAGCACCACAGACACAACAAAGTGTCTGAGCAATGAAGGCCACATGAAAAACTAAACAGAATTGGTTCCTTCTCTCTCACTGTCCCTCTCAAAAAACAAAAGTCAGGGCTGGAGCAGTGGCTCAGTGGTTACGGAGACTGCCTTGCATGCGCAAGTATGCAAGTTCAAACCCCAGCACCACGTACATAGCAAAGTCTCAGAGCAGCAAAGGCCATGTGAAAAACTACGTAAAGTTGTTTCTCGCTTTCTCTCTCTCTCAATGTCCCTCTCTCTCTCTCTCTCTCTCTCTCTTTTAAAGTCTTTGGGAAGGTTTAACTTAATATAATTGTCATGTTTTGGATACTTTGATGAAACAGGATAGATACTCACCGAAAATGTGATTTACATATTGAAACATAATTCCACACATCCCCAATCCAATAGGGTATGAAAAAATTTTCTACTCCCCTGGGAAGGGGAGGACAGGTGTCCCATGCTGGCCTGAAAATTGCTTAAGAAATGAGACTGCCTCATGAGTTTTTATGGTGGTTGGGGGTGAAGGTTTTCTAGGTCTTCCTACTGGCACCAAAGATACTGCATAGCCTAGGTTTTCTTGTCAGTTGACCAGATGTGGGACAGAAGGAGAATCAGAAGAAATGAGGTTTAAAAATCTGTTAGCAGTAATACACCAAATATGGAGTCATACTCTTTATTACTTGATGATACAACAAGTTTAAAAAACACAAAATACAAAGGCATTGCATAATGTTTATATAATTTCTTCAAATATTAAATATCTTAAGCTATATGTAATTAATTGAAAATACTGAATATAAAATGGAAGTATGAAATTTTTTTGTTGAAGACAGGCAGGAAACAAAATTTTAAATGTTCTTAAAAAAGTTTAAACAAAAAGCAAGTCCAACCACCACAGATACAAAAATCCAATCTTTAGAAATTACTCTTTCTCATCTGAACTTTTCTTCCATTAAAGATACTAACATAACTGATAAAATTACAATAGTATCATTCATTGTATTTAAAAGAAAACACAGATTTTATTCACTGTCATTAACAAATTCTCTGCAATGATTATTAGAATACCATTGTGCATCCTGTAACACTGGAGCCTATCTGAAATCCAGTAATTGTAAAAGAATTTTTTAGTTGCTATAGTACACCTCGGAACAAATTCTGAATAATTACCACTAAAAAGTCTTCTGATAGCCTGAAGGAGTTTTTCTTATGAAAACAACTAAAATAGTATCAAAATGAAATTTAGATTCCAAATTAGAAGCAGTTTTCATATTTATAATAAAGATTAATGGTAAAAGTATCATATTTTCTTAAGAGTAACAAAATTTCTTTCTGGATATGGCTTGCAAAATCAAAACCAAAATACATGACTAGCTAACCTCATAAATAAAAATAAAATATTCAATATTTAACTATTTAAATTAATATAATCAAATAATATAACTAATATAACCTATTTTACTTTAATCTCCAAAAAAGTATCTTTATGTTTTAGGTAATAATGTAAATTTATATCCCAGATGATTACAGAACATTAAAATAATTCAAAAATTAAAAGCTAGCTCAAAAAAAAGTAAATTGTGTTGTATTTTGTGAAGAAGATGAAAACCTTTTTAATGAAGATGAAGGTGTTGTCTGATCCTGTTCAAAAGAAAATGGAAATTTAAAATCATCTTTTCCAGTGTCAAATGTATGAGTTGAAGTGTCTGGTGGAAAAGAAAATGTAAAGGCATCTTCTCTTTCTGGTTTCCCAAATAAGTTTCCTGAGGAAGACAAATATTAGAAGATCATGCTATTCATGTTACATAAAATGTATATAATCTAGAAGATTACAGTACAATGTATAGGATAAATACAGTACCACTGAATCATTTATCCATTTAATGAATATTTACATGTACTCCTGTCACATGCAAGGCATTGCCCTTGGCACTATAGAAAGTTAAACAGACCCAAACTTTAGCACAATTTGCAAGTATTTGAACTCAAGTAAAGAACTACTGTATGTTGTAGAAAGTGGGGTAAAACACTTCAAATAGAGAGAATAGCACAAAGGCCCAGAAATAGGCATGCATAGGAACTATTAGGATAACAGAAATCAATTCAACTTGACAGGGAACTGGGAAATAATAAAGATATATTAAACAGGAATTAATGAAGATGATCTCAGAAAGACAGTTGAATGTCCCACTAGAGAATTTGGACTTTATTTAGTAGGTAACAGGAAACCATTAAGCATTTTCAAGCACAATATGACATGATTTGATTTGAATTGTTTCATAAGGATTCTTCAGGAGAGATGCGTAGAAAGTCTGAAACAGAAGAGTCTAGAAGTCAGGAAAAAAAAAAAAACACTATTGTCCAGCAAAGAGATGGTGAAAACTGACCTTATCTACACCATCATAGCACTAGAAATGGAAGGAAAATCTGACAAATACTGCAAAAGTCAAACTTATCCAACCATTATTTATTCAGCAACTATAATATACACTCATAGCATTGTTAAAAAAAAACTGATGTAACAGTGAAAATAGATTTATAGTTTTAAAAAAGAATTTTAAAAATTAACTTTACATTTAGAATTATTTGTTTTTTGACTCCCAGAACCACCAGTAAAGAAAAATATTGTTTGACATTCATTATATTAATAAAACTATAAATATTAAATTTTTAACCTTAAATTTAATTCAAAATCAATTATTATTAAGCAATTTAAATATGCAATAATTGAAAGACTTACCAAAAACAAGTCTTTTTTTTAAAGTTTTCCCAAAGGGTATAATTTATTCTTTTTTTAAATTCATTTTTTATTAGTTAAAAAATAGGCTTACATTTAGGAGGGAGTCATTGTCATACAATCAAGAACAAATGTATAATGACAGAGCAAGCCGAGGATGATGCCATTCCATGGTTTCCCCCCTTGGGTTCCCAATGATTCCATGTTTCCCCCATTAACCCTCATGTTAACTGGACTTCTCATGGAAGTCGAAGGTTCCTCACTGGGTTGAATCCCCCATACTCCCTCCATCCTCCTTGATATTCTTCCTATACCCTCCCCCACTCCCTGCCACCCTCCCTTCTTCCCCCAGCATCATAAGCAAGGTTCCCCCTGCTCATGTAAAATTTCATATATGTTGAGGTTATTATTAGTTTGGTCACCTAAATATTTTTCCCATGAAGAAGTAATCAACTAGTATATTAAACAAAAGAAATTACTTTGTGCTGCTTTGAAATTTTCTTATTTTTTTTAGTATCTGTTATTTCACTCTAAATAAGCCAACTACCAATTAAAATGGCTGACTGTTTAGCAGACACTTGTTTTCTGCTTCTCTCCCTTTCTCAGTTTATTCTACTGACTTCAGCACATGTACATAAATATTAAAAGGAAAATTTAGACATAAATCCAGAAAGAACTGAACTCTTGAATCTCACTTTGCAAAAATAAATTTGATTTTGTTTTTAATTTCAGATGATCATAAAGGGCTTCATAAAACTATGCTCACGGTAAATAAAAATAGATTGCTGTGCAAGGCAGGATTCTAAGTGCTATGAGGAATTCAAAAGTGAATAAAACAGGTCTCTGTCCTCAAAGAACCTGCAATCCAGAGGGTATCTTATATGTATTTACAAATAATGTTAGAAGATAGAATAATAATAATAATAAAAAAGATTCATTCACAAAAGTGAAGGAGAGATCTCTGGAATGGAAGGTTGAGGGGGAAATAAGGAGAACTTAGTCTTACTTCATTAGCTCTCTGAATGGTTATAAGAGTCTAAAAATTAACACTTTTAATTAAAGTATAAAAAGGAAATAAATATTTCAGAGGAAGAACTGATAAAACTTGACTAACTGAATGTATTCATAATCACAGGGAGAAGTTAAAATTATCACTGAATCTTGGCCACCAGAGTAATGTAAATAATAACATTAGGGACATTAGAAGGAGAACAAGAATTTTGGCTTCAGATATGGTAAGTTTTTAATTTTAAGAGATGTCTTAGGGTGGACAAGTACTCACCCAGCTGAAGGGCCAACCCAGGTCTCTGCTGGTCCTGGGCCCTACAGGTACCCAGGACATCCCTGGCAGGGCCTCCCACTCAGAAAAACCATACCCAGCTATTGCAGGGGCCTGGGCCTTTGATCCCAGGCCTGCCAGGCACCCAAAATACCAGTGAGGACCGCTACCTGAGCAGCCCAGCCACATTGCATACTCGCAGGTTCAGACAAATTGGGCCTGTACCCACCACCAAGTATGTTAGGTTCCACTGCAGCATGTAGACAGGCCCATTCAGGTACACCCTGTGCATCTGGGACCCTAGGAACTAACAATGCACCCCTGCTAGTGCACTTCAACAATTCAGTGGGCTGTCCGCACTCCCAACAGATTTCAGATCAGCGCCCTTGAGCCTAGATCCAAAATGTGGAGCAAAATAAGGCTCCAGGCAGATGCAGCTTTCTGGAATAAGATGATCATCAAATGGGTAGCGTCTGATCCAACTCTTTGCAAGGAAGAACCACTTATAGACATGTGTTGCTTCCCTGCAGGGAATCTCAATTCAGATATCCAGAAGAAGCTCTTCAAAAATGAAGAATCAAAATAGAAAATGTCCAGCTCAACTCCACAACTCCCCTAACAAAGAGCCCACAGATAGGAAACAGGAGGAAAACCTAGGAAAAAATGATCAGTGATCTGATTACTAAAAGGAACAGTGAACTAACAGAAAATATAATAAAGGGACTAAGCGAGAAAACTCAAGAGATGAAAAACTCTATTATCAAGAAATGGATATAATGAAAAAGGAAGTAATAGAGCTGAAATCCTCAGGCAATGACATTAGAGGAAAGATGGAAGAATTTAATAATAGACTAATTTATGTGGAAAACAGAACCTCAACTCTTGAAGAAAGAACATCTGACAATGAGGATAGGCTGAGTAAGCTTGAGCGTATGGATAACAAAAAAAAAAACTCACAGCATGAGCAGAATTTTCAAAATGGGATGAAATCAGAAGAAACAACAAAAGAGTAATTGGGATACAAGAAGAAATTGAAACGCAGATGAATGACATAAAGAAAATTCTCAAGGAAATTAAAAAAAATTCCCATACTAAAATAGAATCAGCCCCACCTCCTCAGCCCCTACGTGCCTCTGGGCCTCTTTTGGTCCCAGCAGACACTGGATCAGATACCACCAAGAGAACCCTGTCACAGCAGCCCCTGCCCAGGACCTACTGGAGGAAGATCCTCCACATTAGGAGCAGCCCCAGCCTCCTCAGCACTCCATGTGACTCTGGGCCTCTTTTGGTCCCAGCAGGCAAACAGTCAGACACCACTACGAGGACCCTGTTGGAGCAGCCCTCCTCCAGGACCTACTGGAGGAAGATGCTCCACATCCTGAACACACCTCGCTTCCTCAGAGCACCAGTGCTTCCAGACCTCTTTTGGTCCTGGCAGGTGATCATACTCCACTAGGAGGACCCCCTCGGAGCAGCTCCCTCCAGGGACCTACCACAATCAGACACCACCAGGAGGATCCTGTTAGAGCAGCCCCTGCCTAGGACCAACTGAAGGAAGATCCTCCATGTCCAGAGCAGCCCCCACCTACCCAAACCCCTGCATACAGTCTGGGCCTCTTTAGGTCCTGGCAGACAGGAGACAAGTGCTCAGGCACCACTGGTAAGACCTCCTCCAGAACAGAAGAGCAACCCCTGCCTCCTGCCACTGCCTAACTGAATCCCCACATGAAGGTCCAGGCCTCTTTTGGTCCTAGCTGGCAGGACACCACCAGTAGGAACCCTGTCCAGAAAAGCCCCCTGATGTGCCAGTCTGGGCTTCCTTTGGTCCTCTCTTCCTTTGGTCCCTGCAAGTAGCCACTCAGAACACGCCCTAGGTCTGCAGTCCGAAGCAGTCCCTGCCTGGCTGAAGGACAAGCCCAGGCCTATTCTGCTCCGGGCCCCAGCACACACCCAGGACCAACTGGAGGAGCATCCTTGCCAGGACCAGTCCTTGACCCAGGCCTCTTCTGGTCCGGCCTGGCAGGTGCCCAGGACAACCCTACTTTCATGCAGCAAATTTCAATTCAGATATCCAGAAGACGCTCTTAAAAAATGAAAAAATCAAAATAGGAAAGAGTTACCTCAAACCCAAAACTCCCCTAAAAAGGATGCCATGGATAGGGACCAAGATGAAAACCTAGAAAAAATCATCAATGATCTGATTACTAAAAGAAATAATGAACTAAAAGAAGATATAATGAAGGGACTAAGTGAGAAAACTCAAGAGATGAAAAACTATTATCAAAGACATAGACATACTCAAAAAGGAAGTAACAGAGCTAAAATCTGCAGTCAATGACATGAGAGGAACCATAGAAGAATTTAATAATAGACTAACTTCTATAGAAAAGAGAACTTCAGCTCTTGAAGAAAGAACTTTTGACAATGAGGACAGACTGACCAAGCTCCAGTGCACAGATGACAAAAAAGAAAAAAAAATTTACAGAACATGAACACAATTTTTAAAATGTCTGGGATGAAATGAGAAGAAACAATCTAAGAGTAATTGGGATATAGGAAGAAATCAAAACACAAACAAATGGGATAAGGAACATTCTGCATGAAAGAGTAAAAGAAAATCTTTCCCATATAAAAATACAGTCAGATATGCTCTTCCGGGAAGCTTATAGGACACCCAAAGGGCCTAAACAAATGCGAAGCTCACCAAGACACATCATATTCAAAATGTGGAACAGGGAAATCAAGGAAAGAATATTGAAAGTGGCAAGGGAGAAACTCCAAATTATATTCAGAAGCAAACCAATAATAATCATACCTGATTTTTCAGCTCAGATGCTGGAAGCAAGATGATCATGGAAGGATATTTTTCAACTTTGAACATAACATGCAGCCCAGAATACTATATCCAATATAATTCAGCTTCAAAATTGATGGGGAAATAAGCACTTTTCATGGTAAGATCAAACTTGCAGCATTTGTAAACAGAAAACCAGCATTACAAAGAATCCTTAAAGATAAACTCTAGATAGAAGAACTCCTCAGCATCCACAGAGGAAAATCAATAAAGGTGTATACTATCAATAGACAACAAAGACAGCACAGAACTTATTAATAAAACACAATGAGAGTGAACCAAAACCACATAACTATTCTAACACTGAATGTGAATAGTCTAAACGTACCAATCAAAAGACATAGACTAGCAGATTGGATCAAAAAACAAGACAGAACAGTATGTTGCTTATAGGAAATCCACCTTATAGCCTATGAAATCCACAGATTTAGGGTGAAAGGATGGAAAAAAATCTACCAGGCATATGGCCCAAGAAAACAAGCTGGAGTTGCAATTCTTATATCTGACAAAGTGGATTTCAAGCATAAATTAATCAGAAGAGATAAAGAAGGCCACTACAGGGGCTGAAGCAGTAACTCAGTGGTTACAGTGTTTGCCTGGCATGTGCAAGGATGCAAGTTCAAACCCCAGCATCATGTACACAATGAATTGTCTGAGGAATGAAAGTTACATGGAAAGCTAAATAAAAATTGCTTTAAAAAAAAAAAGAAGGCCACTACATCCTAATAAAGGGAACAATACCACAGGAAGATATAACCATAGTAAATATATACTCTTCAAATACAAATGCTCCCAACTATGTGTAAAAATTATTCCAAGACATAAAACCACTAGTGGACCTCAACATACTAGGAGACTTTAATACACCTCTATCACCAATAGACAGATCATCAAAGCAAAAAAACAGTAAAGAGATTTCCAGTCTAAACAACACAATGAATCAAACACACAACAGATATCTGCAGAATATTTCACCCCAAATTGGCAGAATATACCTTCTTCTCATCAGCACACAGATCTTTCTCCAAAATAGATCATATTCTAGTTTCATAAAGGAAATCTCAGCAAACATAAAAAAGTAGAAATTATTCCATGTATCCTATCAAACCGTGATGCCATGACCCTAATAATTAATAACAAAAACCATGGCATAAAACACACATATATGTGGATATTGAATAACACCCTATTAAATGAAGAATGGATCCAAGAAGACATAAGAACAGAAATCAAGGAATTCTTGGAAGAAAATGAGAATGAAGACACAACATATTGAAACCTCTGGGACACCATGAAAGCATTCTTAAGGGAAAAATTTATAACACTGTGTGTCTACATTAAAAATCAGGAGAAATCCCTAAAAAATAAGCTTATGCTCCCCTAAAATCTCTACAAAAGGAAAAACAATCTAATCCCAAAGCCAGCAGAAGAAAGGAAATAATCAAGATCAAAGCTGATATCAATGAAATTGAGAACAAAAATAAAAAGGATTGATGAAACAAAGAGCTGGTTCTTCAAAAAAATAAATAAAATTGACAGACTCTTAGATAATTTAACTAAAAGAAGAAGAGAATCAAAGCAAATAAACAAAATAACTAATGAAAATGGGGTGATCTCCACTGACCACATTGAAATCAAACAGATTATCAGAACATATTTTGAAAAACTATACTCCTCCAATCTGATAATCTGGAGGACATGGAAAAACATCCCCACAGGATGAAATTGAAATCCTTAACAACCCAATAACAGGCACTTAAATCCATAAAGCAATTAAAAGTCTTCCAAAGAAAAAAAGCCCAGGACGTGATGGATTCCTTGCTGAGTTTTTACCATAACTTAGAAGAAGAGCTAACACCACTCCTTATTAAGCTATTCCAAGAAATTGAAAAAGAGGGAACTCTCCCAAACACCTTTCATGAAACAATTATAACTCTGATACCAAAACCCAACAAAGCCACTTCATAAAAAGAAAACTATAGACCAATATCCCTCATGAACATCAATGCAAAAATCCTAAATAAAATTCTCGCAAACTGCATTCAAAACACATCAAGAAGAAAACTCATCATGATCAAGTGGGATTTATCCCACATATGCAAGGCTGGTTCAACAAATGCAAAACAATAAATGTGATTCATCACATAAACAGAATTAAGGACAAAAAACATATGATCATCTCAATTGATGCAGAAAAGGTCTTCGATAAAATCCAACACCCTTTTATTATCAAAACTCTAGAGAAAATAGAGATTAAAGGAACTTAGTGAAGGCCATACATGCCAAACCCTCAGCTAGTATAATACTAAATGGAGAAAAGTTGAAATCATTTCCACTAAACTCAAGAACAAGACAAGGCTGCCTGCTCTCACCACTTTATTCAATATAGTCCTCAAGACCCTGGCCAGAGCAATCAGGCAAGAGAAGGAAATCAAAGGGATAAGAATAGGAAGAGAAAAAGTCAAACTATCCCTTTTTGCTGATGATATGATCCTATATCTGGAAGATCCAAAAAACTCCAACAGAAAACTGGTAAAGCTAATAAACAGATTTGGTAAAGTAGCAGGCTACCAGATCAACACCCATAAATCAATAGCTTTCCTACACACTAACAATATTAGGGCAGAAGAAGAAATCAGGAAATTGGTCCCATTCAGAATATACTCTAAAAGAATGAAATACTTGGGAATTAATCTAACAAGAGAAGTAAAAGATCTTTACAAGGAAAATTATCAAACACTGAAAACAGAAATTGCAGAAGACTTGAGAAGAGGGAAAGATGTTCCATGCTCTTAGATAGGCAGAATTAATATAATTAAAATGGCCATCCTTCCAAAAGCATTATACAGAGTCAGAGTCAGTGCAATCCCCATCAAGAAAAAGCAATTCTCAAATTCATTTGGAATAAAAGGAAACCCAGAATAGCCAAAACACTAAGCAAGAAAGATGAAAGAGGTGGCTTTGCAATACCAGATATAAAATTATATTATAGAACTATAAACAAAAACAGCATGGTACTGATATCAAAATAGGAATGAAGACCAATGGAATAGAAAAGAAGACTCTGAGACAAATCCACAAATCTTTAAATATCTGATCATTGACAAAGAGGGTCAAAATGTAACATGGAGGAATGACAGCCTGTTCAACAAATGGTGCTGGACAAACTGGACAACCACTTTAAGAAAATTGAAATTAGATTCTTATCTCTCACCTTGCACAAAAATCAAATCTAAATGGATCAAGGAACTAGGAATTAAACAAGCCTACTATACAACTGCTTGAAGAAAAGTTAGGACCAGCAGTCCAGCATATTGGAGTTGGCAATGACTTCTTTAACAAGACTCCTAAAGTGAAAGAATTACAGTCAAAAATCAACGAGTGAGATGCCATTAAACTAAAAAGTTTATGCACAGTCAAGAAATTGGTGAAAATTGCAAAGAGACAGCCTACAGAATGGGAGAGAATCATTGCCTGTGATCCCTCTGACAGAAGACTAATATCCACAATATACATAGAACTCAAAATAATAACAAAAACACAAACAATCCAATCAATAAATGGTCCAGAGTGCTACATAGAAACTTCTCAACAGAGGAAATTGAGCAAGCCAATGAACAGATGAGAAAGTGTTCCAAATCACTGGTAATCAGAGAAATGCAAATAAAAACTATCTTAAGATTTTACCTCACTCCAGTCAGACTGGCAAAGATGAAGAATGCAAACAATAACAAATGCTGGAGTCATTTTGGGGAGATAGGAACACTAACACACTGTTAGTGGAATTGCAAACTGGTACTGCTGCTCTGGAAAGCAGTGTGGAGATTACTTTAAAAATTAGGGTTGGAACCACCATATGATCCAGCTATCCCTCTTCTGGGTATTTTCCCAGAGGAGTTAGAATCAGCACATTACAGTAAAACAGCAAAATCCATGTTCATAGCAGCTCAATTTACAATAGCTAAATTATGGAACCAACCAGATGCCCCTCACTGGAGGAATGGATCCAAAAGCTCTGAGATATACATACATACATATATTTATATATGTATATACATATATATATATGTATATACATATACACATATATATATATAATGGAGTTTTACACAGGTATTAGAAACAGTGATAGTGCATCCATTGAAGGTAGATGGATGGCAATGGAAGAAATCACACTGAGGGAAGTTAGCCAAACCCAGAGAGTTAAGGGCTTCTGAATGTTTTCCCTCATTTGTGGTGGCTGGAGCTAAACCCATGCTTGGGGGTAAGGTAGATAAACTAATGGATTAGAACCATAGAAGAAAAATGCAATTTGTTAATATTTTTGAGACACAGTTACAAGATACTGCATAAGATATTTGAATAAGCTATACTGTATGCTTTTACAAAAATGTAAATGCTTAATCCTATTGTCAATATATATCAAAGAAAAACAAGGGATTCCAGGAAAGGAGGAGAAGGGGAAAGGTTGGAACTGAGATAAAGCAAGGTACATTCCAAGCATTTATAAGTATGTCACTGTATATACTATAGTCAGGTATATAAAAATGTTCTTCATAGGTATAAGAATTATGACACTGTACTTGGGTTTTTATTTTTTTTTATTTTTGATAAATATAGGAACCAGAAGAGAGCCAAAGAATCAGAGAATGAGAGGAGGGAAGGAGAGGGGTGTAGCGGGGTGGGGATATCGACCAAATTATACTGCTGTATATATGTGCATCTAGGAATATGTGACAACAGATCTCATCATTATGTACAACTATAATGCACTAATTAAAAAAGTTAAAAAAAATAGAATCAGATATGCTCATCCAGGAAGCATATAGGACATCCAATAAGCCTAATTGAAAGTGAAGTTCACCAAGAAACATCATAATCAAAATGTATAATAGGGAAATCAAGGAAAGGATATTAATAGTAGCAAGAGAGAAATGCCAAATCACATTCAGAGACAAACCAATAAGAATCACCACGGACTTTTCAGCTCAGATCCTTCCAGGATCTTCCAATGTCTGAATGACCACAAGCTGCAGCTGAAAATATGATACCCAGCAAAACTCAGCTTCAAACTCTATGGGGAGTGGCTGGAACAGTGGCTCAGTGGTTTCAGCACTTACCTGGTATGCACAAGGATGCAAGTTGGAACCCCAGTACCACATACACAACGAAGTGTCAGAGCAATGAAGGCCACATGACAAACTAAGTAAAACTGATTCTCTCTTTCTCTCTCTCTCACTGTCCCTCTCTCTTCAAAGAAAAACATTTGATGGGGAAGTAACATTTCACAATAAGCTCAAAATTGCAACATTTATGATCAGAATATCAGCATTACAAGGAACCCTCAAACACAAACTCCAAATAGAAGAACAAGCAAACACTCCTCAAAATGCACAAAAAGAAATTCAATAAATGTACATGCTATTAAAAGACAACCAAGAAAGCACAGCTCTCACTAATAAAACACAATGACTATGAACCACATCCATATAACTATCCTAACACTGAATGTGAATGGTCTCAATGCACCAATCAAAAGACAAGCATTGGGCTAGAGCAGTGGCTCAGCAGTTTTGGTGCTTGTCTCATATGTACAGGGATGTGGGTTCAAACCCTAGTACCACATACACAAAGAAGTGTCACAGCAACAAAAGCCATATGAAAAACTAAATATAATTGATTCTCTCTCTCTCACTGTGCCTCTTTCTTAAAACAACAAGAACAACAACAAAAAAAGACAAAGACTAGTGGATTGGATCAAAAAAAATCCAACAATATGCTCATTACAGGAGACCCACCTTTCACCAATGACAGCCAGAGATTGAGGGTGAAATGATGGAAAACAAATCTACCAGGTGTATGGCCCAAGAAAGCAAGCTAGAGTTGCAATACTCATCTCAGACAAAATAGATTTCAAACATGATTAATCAGAAGAGATAAAGAAGGCCACTACATCCTATTAAAGGAAACAATACAATAGGAAGATATAACCCTAGTAAATATATACTCTTCAAACATGAACAGTCCCAAATATGTGGCAAAATTACTCCAGAACATAAACCACTTGTAGACCTCAACATGATAATAATAGGAACTTTAATACTCCTCTAATACCAAAAGACAGATTGTCCAAGCAAAAATATAATAAAGAAATCTCCAGTCTAAACCATTCCTTAAATCACAAGGATTTAAAGTGACATCTACAGAATATTCCACTCCAAATTGGCTGAGTATACCTTCTTCTCAGCAGCACATGGATCCTTCTCCAAAATAGATCATATTATAGTTCACAAAGGAAATCTCAGCAAATATAAAAAGTAGATATTATTCCATGCATCAGACCATGATGCCATGACCCTAGCAATTAACAATAAAAATCATTACAGAAAATACACATACATGGAGATGGAATAATACCCTATTAAATGAAGAGTGGATCCAAGAAGACATGAGAGCAAAAATCAAGAAATTCTTGGAAGGAGCTGGAGAGATGGTTCAGCGGTTACGGATCTTGCCTGACATGCACAAGGGCCTGAGTTCAAACCCCAGCACTACATACACAATGAAGTTTCAGAGCAACAAAAGCCACATGAAAGAAACTAAGAAAAATTTGATTCTCTTTTTCTTTGTCACACTGTCCCTCTCTCTTATAAAAACAAAAAAAATTCTTGGAAGAGAATGAAAATGAACATACAACATATTGAAACCTTAGCAACAATAAGAAAGCATTCTTAAGGGGAAAATTTATAGCACTGAGTTCCTACATTAAAAACCAGGAGCGATCTCATATAATTAAGCTTATACTCCACCTCAAATTCCCACAAATGGAAGAACAATCCAAGCATAAAGCCAGCATAAGACAAGAAATAATCATGATCAGAGCTGAAATCAATAAAATTGAGAACAAGAAAAAAAAAAAAAGAATCAACAAGGGAGTGGATCAGTGGCTTAGAGGTTATGGCACTTTCCTGGCATGCACGAGTACGTGAATTCAAACCCCAGCACCACGTACACAACGAAGTCTCATTGCAACAAAAGCCACATGAAAAACTAAATCAAGGGGCTGGAGTGGTGGCTCAGCGGTTTCGGCGCTTGCCTGGCAAGCACGAGGACCCGGGTTCAAACCCCAGCACCACGTACACAACTGAGTGTTGGAGCAACTAAGGCTATGTGAAAAACTAAATAAAGTTGTTTCTTTCTTTCTCTGTCTCTCTCACTGTCCCTCTCTCTTTAAAAAAAAAAAAATTACTACAAAAAAAAAACTAAATCAAATTGATTCTTTCTCTCTCTTTCTCACTATCCCTCTCTCTTAAAAAAAAAAAAAGAACACAACAAAGAGCTGGTTCTTCGAAAAAAATAAAATTGATAGACTCCTAGCTAATCTCACTAAAAGGAGGAGAGAATTGAAGCAAATCAACAAAATCACCATTGAAAAGGGGGGTGATCACCACTGACTCTACTGAAATCAAGTATATCAGAATATATTTTGCAAAACTATACTCCTCTAAATTAGATAATCTGGAAGACCTGGAGAATTTCTAGACATATACAACATCCCAAAATTGACTCAGGATGAAATTGAAATCCTAAACAGCCCCATAATAGGCACTGAAATCAACAGAGCAATTAAAAGCCTTCCAAGGAATAAAAGTCCAGGACCTGATGAATTCCTGTTTAAACTTTACCACACCAATGAGGAGGAGCTAACACCTCTTCTTATTAAGCTATTCCAAGAAACTGAAAGGGAGGGAATTCTCCTAAACACTTTTTAAGAGGCAATTATAACTCTGATACCAAAATCCAACGAAGACAGAGGCTCAGAGAGGTTGAGCAACTTCCTCAGGATGGCACAGCAAGGAAGCAGCAAGTTCAGATCTAAAGCTGAGGCCCCTGTCTTTGAGCCTGTGACTTTCTCTTTCATAAAAAGAAAACTATATACCAATTTCCCTGATGAAGACTGATGCAACAGTCCTTAATAAAGTTCTGGCAAACTGCATTCAAAAATACATCAAGCCGGGCTGGAGCGGTGGCTCAGCGGTTTTGGCGCTTGCCTGGCAAGCCCGAGGACCCGGGTTTAAACCCCAGCACCACGTACACAACTGAGTGTTGGAGCAACTAAGGCCATGTGAAAAACTCAATAAAAAGTTATTCCTCTCTTTCTCTGTCTCTCTCACTGTCCCTCTCTCTTAAAAAAAAAAAAGCCCATGCTTATCGAATAAAAATTAAAAAAAAAAATAAAAGCAATTCTGAAAGCACATAAATAAATAAAAGTAACACATATTGAGCTGGAAAAAAAAATACATCAAGAAGATAATTCATCACCATCAGCGTGGCCTTCATTCCAGGGATGCAAGGCTGGTTCAACATACACAAAACAATAAATGTGATTCATCACTTAAAGAGAATTAAGGACAAAAAACCATATGATCACCTCAACTGATGCAGAAAAGGCCTTCAATAAAATCCAGCACCAATTTATGCTCAAAACTCTAGAGAAAAAATAGGGATGAAAGAATCTTATCTTTGTAAAAGCCATATATGCCAAGCCCTCCGCTAATATATGATACTAAATGGAAAAAAAGCTGAAAGCATTTCTACTAAACTTGGGAACAAGACAAGGCTGCCTGCTCTTACTACTTTTATTCAATATAGTCCTCAAGACCCTACCTGGAACAATCAGGCAAAAGAAGGAAATCAAAAGGATAAGAATAGGAAGAGAGGAAGTCAAACTCCCTTTTTGCTAATGACATGATCCTATATTTGGAAGACCCAAAAAACTCCACCAGAAAACTGCTTGAGCTTATATACAGATTTAGCAAATTGGTAGGCTACAAGATCAACACCCATGAATCATTAGCTTTCTATAGCTAACAATAATAGGGTAGAAGAAGAAATCAGGAAATCAGTCCCATTCTTAATATCCTCAAACAGAATAAAATACTTGGGAATTAATCTAATAAGGGAAGTAAATGACCTCTACAATGAAAATTATCAAACACTGAAGACAGAAATCAAAGAAAACCTGAAAAGATGGAAGGACATTCTATGTTCTTGGTTTGGCAGAATTATTGTAATTAAAATGGACATTCTGCCAAAAGCACTATACAGATTCAATGCAATCTTCATCAAGATCTCAATGTCATTCTTTACAGATATAGAAAAAGCAATTCTCAAATTCATTTGGAACAAGAAACCCAGAATAGCCAAAACATTACTAAATAAGAAAGACAAAACAGGTGGTTTTACAATACCAGATTTAAAACTATACCATAGAGCTGTAGTAACAAAAACAGCATGATATTGTTATCAAAATAGGAATTAAAACCAACAGAATATAATAAAAGTCTAAGACACACTCTCAAATCTTTAAACTGTGATCTTTGACAAAGGGGGTCAAAATATAACATGGAGGAGAAACAGCCTTTCAGCAAATGGTGCTGTTCAAACTGGACAGTCACTTGTAGAGAGTTGAAATTAGATCCTTATCTCTAACCTTGAACCAAATAAAATCAAAGTGGATCAAGGAAACAGGAACTAAATCTGCTATTATACAACTGCTAGAAGGTAAATTATGATCAATACTCCAGCATATGGGAGTTGGCAATGAATTCCTCAAAAAGACTCCCAAAGAGAAAGAATTAAAGTCAAGAATTAATGGGTGGGATGCCATTACATTAAAAAACTTTGCTTAGCCAAGGAGTTGGTCAAAACTGTCATGGAGAACCTACAGAATGGGAGATAATCATGGCCTGTGATTCCTCTGTCAGGGATATCCAAAATTACAAAGAACTCAAAAAACTTAATATCAAAACCACAGTCTGGGGCTGGAGCGGTGGCTCAGCGGTTTTGGCGCTTGCCTGGCAAGCACGAGGACCTGGGTTCAAACCCCAGCACCATGTACACAACTGAGTGTTGGAGCAACTAAGGCCATGTGAAAAACTCAATAAAGTTGTTCCTCTCTTTCTCTGTCCCTCTCACTGTCCCTCTCTCTTTAAAAAAAAAAAAAAAAAAAAACCACAGTCTGATCAATAAAAAGAGAGCTAAATAGAAACTCCTCAACCCAGGAAATCAAACAAGTCAATGAATACACGAAAAGTGTTCTAAATCACTAGTAAACAGAGAAATGCAAATCAAAACTACATTAAGATTTCACTTTACTCCAATCAGACTGGCAAAGATGAAGAATACAAAAATTAGCAAATGGTGGAGTGGTCGCGGGGAGATAGGAACACTAACACACTGTTGGTGGAACTGCAGACTAGTGCAGCCACTCTGGAAAGCAGTGTGGAGACTCCTCAAATAATTAGATTTGGATCCACCATATGACCCAGCTATTTATTTTCCCAGAGGCATTAGAATCAGCACAGCAAAACACATAGCATTTCAATTTATAATAGCTAAATTATGGAATCAACCTCACTGGATGAACAGATCCAAAAGCTCTGGTATGTATGTATATATATATACATACACACACACACACACACACACACACACACACACACAATGGAGTTCTACTCAGCTATTAGAAACAACAGTATTGCGGCCTCTGAAGGTAAGTGGATGACAATGGAAGAAATCACGCTGAGTGAAGTTAGCTAAACCCAGGCTTGGGTGAAAGGTAGTCAAACTCATGAATTAGACCCACCAAAGACAACATATAATCTAGGGGAACCATAGACATGTAGGTGGGGGAGGAAAAATGGCAGGGGAAGGGGAGAGGGAGAGAAGATAGGGAGGAATCTAGGGAGACAATCAACAATGTAGCCCACCCCCCGAAGTCAAATAATACTTATGCAATCATTTAATTCTGGAAAATTCACAAATATACACACACGTACGTGTGCATATATATATATATATATATATATATATATATATATGTAGATATATATAGAGAAATAGAGAAAGAGGTAGGTAGACAGACAGACATCTATATCTCTTCTCTTATAGGGGCATAATATAGAAGAATCAAGAGACTGGTGGGTAGGCAATGTGGGGTAACTATGGTTTAGGATCAAATGTATATCATATTGTCACTTTATATGCATTTATGATTGTATAATAACTCAACTCCTTAATAAAAAAAAAGAGATGTCTTGGATATAAAGAGGTTTCCATTACATGATCAGAAATAAGGTCCTAGAGTTTAGAAGTCAGTGCAGGAAGATATGAATTTATCATCACCTGTATTATATCTGAAAGCACTGAAGTGAATGAGTGTCAAATGAGTAACAGTGTCCAAAGAAGAGAGTGTGTAGACAGATTTAAATTTTGAATGAGAAATATTTAATGGATGTCTACAAATAGTAGATTCATTATGGTCTCACAGCATAAATATCATCTGTAACAATTTCAAAATCTATATCTCAGTCCATTGAATTCCAAGTTCATATATATAGTGCCCTACCTTACTTTCACTTAGGTAATAAATAGGCTTTTCAATTATAACACTTTCAAAACTAAACCCTCAACTCCTCCCAATTTCTTCTCTGATAGCCATTCACACTTCAATAAATTGCAACTCCATTCTTATCATCATTGATGTGACAAAACCTAGGCATCATCTTTGTTTCTCACCCTTACACCCAGTCTATAAACAAATTGCTCCAGATCTATCTTCAGAAAATTTTATAACCAAAATTTGATTTCTTCTTAGCACTTCTACTGTCATTATCTTAGCCATCATCAATTCTTACTTGTATTATTTAAATAGTATCCTAATCTATAGCCCTATTTTCACTATTGTTTCCATACAGTTTGATCTGCATATAGCATTCAGTAAACCTTAAAAACCTGTTAGATCATTTCAGTTCTCTGCTCAAAACTCTCTAATGGTGTCCCATCTCATTCAGAAAAAAAATCTAAAGATCTGAACAGTCTACAGGTTCCACATGATTTGCTCCCTCTCTAATCTCTCTGATTTACTCTTCCTTCATGATTTCTCTTTCATTATTCCATTCCCATCATACCAATTTACCTGTTGTTCAATGAACACACTGAGTATATTCCCATCTCAACTTTTCAACATTTACTTGAAACAATTTTCCCAGTAGCTTGTACTGCACCTCCTTCATGTCTCTGCTCAAATGTCCCCTCTTAGTGATGCCTTCCCTGGCTCTTTGTAAAACAGTAACTACCTTTTCAATGCAAGTCTTCTTATTCCCTTACTCTCCTTTACCCTTATTTATATTATTTATTACCACCAGTAATCAAAGAGTTAGCCTCAAGTTTGGGTTGATTGATTCAGGCCCAGGTGAAAGAGTGATCTTGGAGTCTGATTTCTCACAGTCTGATTGCTTTCTTAGAAAATATAGAATTAAAGTAAATGTAGAAAGCTATCTGTGTTTACTATTCTATGAGACTATACCTAAATTAGAGGAATTATAAGCATTATAGGCCTTGTTCCTCATGACTACAAGGCAAAAAGACTGGTGAAAACTAAGGCTGCAGCATTTGTGTGTCAAGGTAAACTATATGCAACATGACTCTTGTCCATAGCAACCTGACATATTTCACATAGACGAGAAAGCAAAAAAGAGATTATTACTTGGTTATCTGGTGAGCCTCTTTCAGTGAGACAAAGATGCTGTACCTACTGTTATTTCCTATTCTGCATACTATAAAGAAAGTGACATTAAATTAAAAATTGCAGGGGGCTGGAGCAGTGGCTCAGCAGTTACGGTGCTTGCCTGGCATGTGCAAGTACACGGGTTCAAACCCCAGCACCCACGTACACAACTAAGTGTCGGAGCAAAGAAAGCCATGTGAAAAACTCAATAAAAATTGATTCTGTCTCTGTCTCTATCTCTCTCACTATCCTTCTCTCTAAAAAAAATTGCAATATATGAATTCACTGCCAATTCAAACCCATAAAAATTGTTTAATGTGCTGATATTTTATACACTGATTTATCTGTCTATCTTTAGGCTCTCCAGAAACATGAACACTTATAAGAATTTTTCATGCTTGTCTATGGTTCTATTATTGAAACCAAAGCAGTAACTTATATAAAATAGAATTATATACATACACATTTATATATTGAACAAATTAACCAAAGGATAAAAGGGGAAAGAAAATCCAATAAAAAATAAGCACCAGAGATATAGGAGGAAATCCAAAAAGTCCAGAAAGAACATGGGAACAGTCAATTACATCACATGCTATAAAGGTACTAAAAATGATAACAAATGTAAGATACTCAATGTTTTGAAAATTGAAAAGTTATTAGTAATCTTATAGAAAGCAAGTACTGTCAGAGCAATGAAAGAAGCAAGCTAAATTGCTTTAAAAAATCAGTATTATAGAAGTAAGAATAATTTTTTAAAGAATAAGCTAACTAAGAAAATCAGAAATAAACTAAAAACCAAGCGAGAAAGTTAGCATGTTTTGTATGTAATAATCACTTACCAATTCCTTGCTGTGATGAGGAAGGACTTATATTTACTGCAGAACAATGCTCATTGAACTGTAAAATAATTTCCATTAAATATTATTTGTGAAATCAGTAGAAAAACATACATAGCATTTATCTTTGAATCTAAAGTCTGGTACTTCTAATGTTCAGGACTACAGTAAACAGAAAATTTCTATACAGCATACTACTATACTTTTAAAAAGTTATATTTTTAGACTGGAGATGTAGCTCAGTGGTATAGTGCTTGCCTACCATGTGTGAGGCCTTGGGTTCAATCTCCAAAACTACAAAAAAAAAAAAAAAAAAGAAGAGACTGTGTGTTATAGCTTCAAAAACTGTCATAACTGTCTTTTACTTATATTAAAAAGAGGCCTACTGATTCTACTATACCAATATATAAAATATTAATAGGCAACACTGCACTAACGATAATTCCCACTTTAGAATCTTACTATGACATTATGTTAGATAGGCTGATCACAAGATTCCTCTGCTTTCCTCAGTGATGTGAAAATAGCAGGAATTTTCCTTTAAAAAAGAAACATCTAACTGTAGAACTGTGAAAGCTAGCTGGCTGTGAAGTTCTTATTGTATCTGTTCCTATAAAACCCACTTACTGCATCAGGCTGTTGCAGGCTGTTGCAGCCCATTCTCCTTATTTTGTCTCCTTCTGTATACATGCTTCATGCCAACCCCAAACCCTGTGCAAGCTTTCTGTAACATGATCTAAATAACTCTTGTTATAAGACAGGACTGAGATAATGTTAGAAAGCATACAAATATTTTGTAAAGCTGAGAATCAGTGCTCAGATTTTCGGAGTTGGATCTGAGCCTGCCAGCATAATAAACTGAGTTCTCCCAATTCTCTGAGTGCTTCCTGACCAATCTATCTGCCACAACAACACAATACTCTGGTAAACTTTAGCTTTATTCTGAAGGACTTTAACAAATACGGGTCTTAATATTGCTTTTCTGACTATAAAAGTAATAAGATGGGGCTGGAGTGGTGGCTCAGCAGTTATGGCGCTTGCCTGGCATGTGTGAGTACATGGGTTCAAACCCCAGCACCCACATACAACTAAGCTGTGTCAGAGCAACAAAAGCCATGTGAAAAACTATATCTATATCTATCTATATCTATATATATATATATCTGATTCTTTCTGTCTCCCTGTCTCTTACTGTCCTTTCTCTCTTAAAAAAAAAAAGTATTAAGATCCTGACAGGTTCATTTTCATTCAGATCAAATTTGCTGCCAAAAAAATCTATTTTCTCTCAGTCCCTTTCAAAATATCTTCAAAAAAAAATACTTGGGAATTAACCTTACAAGGGAAATCAAAGATCTCTTCAATGAAAACTATCGAACATTGAAGAATGAAATCCAAGGTGACCTAAGAAGATGGAAAGATGTCCCATGCTCTTGGTTAGGCAGAATTAATATAATAATAAAAATGGCCATTCTACCGAAAGCTTTATATAGATTTAATGCTATCCCTATAGAGATACCTATGTCGTTCTTTACAGACATAGAAAAAGCAATTCTCAAATTCATTTGGAACAATAAGAAACCAAGAATTGCCAAAACACTACTAAGCAAGTAAGATTAAACCGGTGGTTTTGCCATACAAGTAGAATAGAAGACCCTGAAACAAACCCTCAAATCTTTAAATATCTGAATTTTGACAAAGGGGGACAAAATATTACATGGAGAAGTGACAGCCTCTTCAACAAATGGTGCTGGACAAACTGGTCATCCACTTGCAGAAAGTTGAAATTAGACCCATATCTTTCTCCTTGCACAAGAATCAAATCAAAATGGATCAAGGAGCTAGGTATTAAACCAGCTACCTTGCAACTGATAGAAGACAAATTAGGTCCAACACCAGCATTTGGGAGTAGGCAAAGACTTTCTCAGCATGTCTCCAAAAGTGAAGGAAGTAAAGTAAAAAATCAGTGAATGGGATGTCATAAAGCTAAAAAGCTTTTGTACTGCCAAGGAAACAATCAAAAGAGTCAAGAGGTTTCCTACAGAAATGGAGAGAATCATGGGCTATGATTCCTCTGACAGTGGTCTCATATCCAGAATCTACAAAATCCTCAAAAATCTCAACTACAAAAACACTAACAGCCCAATTAATAAATGGGCCAAAGAGCTAAATAGAAACTTCTCACCAGAAGACACTGATCAAGCCAATGAGTACATGAGAAAGTGCTCTAAATCTCTAGTAATTAGAGAAATGCAAATGAAAACCACATTAAGACATCACCTTACACCAGTCAGAATGGCAAAGATGAAGAAAATAAACAATAATAGATGCTGGAGGGGATGTGGAGAGATAGGCACACTACCACAATGTTGGTGGAGCTGCAGACTGGTACAGCCCCTCTGGAAAGCAGTGTGGAGAATCCTCAAAAACCTAGGGATGAGCCCACCATACAACCCTGCTATTCCACTCCTGGGAATCTTTCCAGGGGATTTAGAATCAGCACATTATAGTGACACAGCAATATCTATGTTCATAGCACATCAATTTACTATTGCTAGACTATGGAAACAACCCAGATGTCCCTCACTGGATGAATGGATCCAAAAACTGGTACATTTATACCATGGAATTTTACACAGCAATTAGAAACAATGATATTGCAACCTTTGAAGGTAAATGGATGGCTATGGAAGAAATTATGCTGAGTAAAATCAGCTTAACCCAGAGAACTAATGGTCAATTGTCTCCACTCATGTGTGGAGCTTGGGACTAGACCCTGGCCAGTGAGAAAGTTGGTCTATTATCATGTGTTAAATCCAGGTAAGATGTAATGCTATACAACATAATCCTTTTTTAGAGATATTGTGGGAAGGGGAAGGGAGGGATAAGGGTGAGTAATTGGGGGGGCACTCCTGGGGGTAATTGTAATATCCAGAATCTATACACATTTTATATTATTTTGTTAAAAACTTGTATGGTTGTTCAAAAATTAAAAAAAATTTTAAAAATCTATTTTCTCAAATAAGATGGG
Organism: Aplodontia rufa; assembly: GCA_004027875.1. NCBI lineage: Eukaryota > Metazoa > Chordata > Mammalia > Rodentia > Aplodontiidae > Aplodontia > Aplodontia rufa. The sequence continues at coordinate 49,210 of PVKS010005249.1, forward strand.
CTTTTAAAAATGGTATCATGACAGCTTAGTTTTCTGTCCTTTTTTCTCATAATATCACAGTAAGGACCTTTTTCTATGTTGCTATTCTTCTAAAACCTGACTCTTTATGGCAGTATAATATTCTTTTATAGAGGACATACCATACTATTTCAATTATTCATTTAATTTGAACATGTAGGTTGTTTTGAATTTTCTTTTTATAAACATCACTCTTAAATAAACACTTATGCACATAATTACATTTCTTTAACACTTAATGGGAAACACTGTTTTACCATAAATTATATGTCATTTGATTTTCTTTTTCAGTGGACTATTCACCAAATGGACCCATTTCTATATTGCAGAAGTAATTTAAGGTCTTTATAAATGTTAATTAACTATCATATTACTGCAAATATTTTAGAAAACTTTATCATTTTGCCTGTAAAAAAATTTTAACATGAAGTTTGAATGTAATTAAACTTCATTTTTTTCCTTTTGGTTGTTTTTCCACTGCTTTTATGCTTAGAGTATTGATCTTCCTCAGGTCTGACAAATATTCACCTATATTTCCTCTGAAATATTTTATGCTTAATTGTTTTTCATTTAATTTAATGCATCTGTAAATATGACTGGTATATATGAGTGCCTAATTTATCCCTGTGTGGTCCTATCTTCATAACATTCTAAATTCTTTTATTTCAAGACTTTCCAGTCATACCAAGTATCATTCTATCAATCCTTATATCATAACATTTTGATTAGTCTAAGTTTATAGGATATTTTATTGTGTAGAAAATGAAATTCTCCTCACCAATCTATCTCATAATATTTAGGATTTATAATGATATCCTTTCTAATACTTTTTTTTTCTCTTTAGCTTAGAGTTTATCAATTCTGTCAATTATTTTCAAAGAACAATCTTTGGTTTTATTCATTTTTCTCTGTTTTTTATTCTTCCATTTCATTGGTATCTTATCTTTCTTATTTCTTCATTCTGCTTACTTTGGATTTGCTTCCTTGTTATTTTTTCGGTTTCTCAATATAGAACCTTAAGTCATTAACTTTAGAACCCTCTTTTCTATTAATTTAATTGAATTATTAACTAACTTATTTAAAGTTACAATTTTTCTCTGGCTTTGGTGTTATCCCACAATTTTTGATAAGCTGAATTTTCATAATAATTTGGCTCAAAATCTGTTCTGACGTCTCTCATGATTCTTTAATTCATGACCTATGCATTTAGGATTTTCCTAGATATACTATTGTCATTGAGTTCTAATTTAATATACTCTGATTCCAATTCTTTTAAATTCCTTTACTCAATTTATGGCCCATAATGCAGTTTCTCTTGGTCAAATACTATTAGCACTTGAAAAGACCATATATGATACAGTTGTGGGGCATGGTATTCTATAAAGGTCAATTAGTTCTAGGAAACTGATGGTGTTATACAGAACTTACAGAAGATCTGTGTTGTCTAATTCTATCAATTGCTGAGAAAAGGATGTTGAACACCTCCAACTATGCTTGAGTGTTTGTCTATTTTCCCTTTAATTTTCTCAATTTTTATTTTATATACTTTGAAGCTGTTATTAGGCATATACACCTTTATAACTGCTATATTTTTCTTATGAACTGAAGTTTTATCCTTCTCAAATATCTCTATCTTTAGTAATATTCTTAATCTCAAGACTACCAAAAACACTACCATCTCAATGTTCTTATGCACAGTTTTCATGATATATCACCCTCACCCTCACTCATTCACTTTGAGTCTGTCATTGTCTTTTTTTTTCTTTTTTTGTAGTACTGGGGATTGACTCTAGCACTGCGCTCCCACTGAATTACATTCCAAACCCTTTTTTATTTTTTTATTGTGAGACAAAAATCTCACTAAATTGCCAAGTCTGGCCTTGAACTTTCCATACTCCTGCCTCAGCCTCCCAAATAGCTGAGATTATAGGAATGTACCACCACACCCTATTTATATTTCTTTTTTTAATTCTTCCATTCTTTTCTCATTCTTATAATCTCTGCCTTTCAATGGAGTATTTAAACCATTCATACTAAAATAATTATTTAAAAGTTCATAATTTGGTCTAACATTTTATTATTTATGTTTGTTCTCTTGTGTTTTGTTAATCCATTCATTCTTTCTTCTTTCTTTTGGATGAAACATATTTTTAGAATTCCATTTTAATTTTTCATCAATCTTACCTTTGAGATTTTCTTGCTTATTCTTGACTGCTTTCCCCCCAGGAAACAGTAATTATTTGGCCAATCTCCTTCCTTCACCCCACCACCACAACAACAAAACAAAACAAAAACTGATGTACTGTCAAGATTCTAATTATATTCAAAATGGATTATATTTATAAGTTATTTTGAGAAGCAACTGAATTTTACAGTACTTCTTTTCTCTACAAATATGTCATGTTACATAATAATTTTCAGTAGTTTTCAATTTTCAAAATGTACATGTTCCCTGGTGAGGTTGTATACATTTATTTAACATTCATGATATTATTATAAATGAGAATTTAACAACTGTAATCTATTTTTCTAGTATACTCCTTCTAGGGATTACTTGTTTTTGAAATAAGCATTTAAATAAAAATTGAGATAAAAGTTGAAGACACAAAATACTATTAAATGTACACTACTATATCATCTATCTATAAATTTGTAATTTCAACAACTTAAAATAGTGCAAGCACAGTCATAAAAAATTCCAAAGCACATAAAAGAGACTAAATGTGACTAATTTAAGTGCGCAAAAACAAGATAATACTTATACAACATTGATATTTATATATTGTCATTAGGTATTATTACTTTTCTAAATGCTTGATTTGCATAAACTCATCTAAATATTTACAAACTTTATTTATGGTAATAATTATTTCCATTTTAGATAAGGAAGGTCAGAGTTACACAAAATCCTACATAACAATACATACTCAAAGAGTCAGGCTTCAGAGTCTAGTTTTTTGTTTTTTGTCTTTTGTTTTTAACAGAGAGGGACAGTGAGAGAGACAGAGAAAGAGAGAAACAACTTTATAGTTTTTCACATGGCCTTAGTTGCTCCAACACTTAGTTGTGTACGTGGTGCTAGGGTTTGAAGCCGGGTCTTCGTGCTTGCCAGGCAAGCGCCGAAACCACTGAGCCACCGCTCCAGCCCGCAGAGTCTAGTTTTAATCACTACATTTATATTGTCTCTACTTTTCAAATAAAGCATATCTTCAGGTTTTCATCACTAAATACAGAAATAAGTACTTTATCATGATTTTTATCACTGAACAGTAGCAATATTAGCACGAAATTCTTTGGGTCTTTTATAATTAACCAATGATAATGTTCCCAAGCACACACATATATTTGAAAAGACAAACTTATAATATGGGGCCATTATAAGTTCACTGAGAATATGGAAAGTTTGTTTTCAGAATATATAGTTTGTTTAGTACTTAGACACATTAATTATAAAGCCAAATTCATTTTTTGAAAGAAAGAGCAAATTTAATTTATTCTTTTCATCTGGTGTTTGTTTTTTCAATACTTTGCTGTATATGCGGTGCTGGGGTTCAAACCCAGGTCCTCGTGCATGCCAGGCAAGCACTCTACTGCTGAGCCACCTTTCCAGCACAAAAACTGCCTTTAACTATAAACTAAATCATCCCTATCTTGAAAATTTTTTAAGAGCGAGGGACAGTGAGAGTGAGTGAGAGAGAGGGACAGAAAGAGAGAATCAATTTAATTTAGTTTTTCATGTGGCCTTCATTGCTCAGACACTTCGTTGTGGACGTGGTGCTGGCGTTTGAACCTACATACTTGCACATGCCAGGCAAGCACTGTAACCACTGAGCACTGCTCCAGCCCTATCTTGAAATTTAAAAAAAAAATAAATAGAAATGAATTTGGGGCATCTGAAGTTAAGACCAAAAAGATAGTAGGGGACTTTGCTATACTATGGATACTTAGATTTAGATTTTTTTTTATTTTCTTGCCTCTGTTGATACTCTGTCCAAGATAAGTATGGTACTAAAGAACTAGAAATTCCCAAAGTTTCCACATACAATTTTTTAGAAATCAAACTTTAGTTTCTCATTTACCTGATCTGATGAGATTTCTGAATCAAATACAGAAGAATCAAATAGACTCAATTTAGGTGATCTAGAAGTATAACTTGTAAGAAATGAAAATCCAGAAGATTCCTTTTGTGTTTGACCTTCAGGTACTGCATTTTTATTTCTGTTTCAGAGAGAGAAAAGAAAAAATCATCAACATATTAAAAATCTGTTTACTGAAGACTGGTAAGCACCATAAGCAATGGCACAGAGGTAAGTATTAGCATAGAAGGGAAAGGTAGGAAGTGGTTATTAAAGCAATCTGTAGAGAAAAGGTTATTTGGGAGAATAATATAAAAAAGCAATTTGGGGGGCTGGAGCAATGGCTTGGTGGTTACAGTGCTTGCTAGGCATGCCCAAGAACACGGGTTCAAACCCCAGCACCATGGACACAACAAAGCGTAGGAGCAATGAAAGCCACATGAAAAACTAAATAAAACTGATTCTCTTCTCTCTCTCTCTCTGTCTCTGTCGCTCTCTCTTAAGAAAGAAAAAAAAGATAATCAATTTGGGAATGACAACTATGAATATTTACTCTGAATATACTGTGAAGCCTTATTCTAGGTACTTCCATAAGCATACGTTAACTTATTCCTCACAATAACCCTATAATATAGAAACTATTACTGTCGCTTTCATTTTACAGTAAAGGATTTTTAAGCATAGAAAGGTTAAACAATTTGCTCAAGAATTAAGTGCCAGAGCTGAGATTTAAAATCAGCACTCCAGACTCAAAGTCCAAGCTCTTAACTCTGACACTGTCTTCATGATCTTGAAAGCAAATAACAAGATGTGTCTTGATGAGAAGCTAGCCATTATCAAGTCTTATAAAAGGGAGTTAAACATTAAAATAATTTAGAAAAAACAGACAAGACATGAAATCAATCAGAACATGGATTCTAAAGCCATAACAGCTTGGGTTTAAAAATTTCAGCTCTAACATTATTTATTTGTATCAAAATGATTCTGTTTCCTCGTCTATAAAATAAGGATAATAATGTACCTACAATTTATATGGTTGCTGTGAATATTAAATGATCAATATTTATAAAGTGCTTAGAACACAGCTCATACATAAAGTGCTCATACACAGTGCTACGTGTTTTTAAAATATAATAGTGGTGTGGCTGAAGCACTGACTGAGCGGTTATGGCACTTGCCTGTCATGTGTAAGGATGCAGTTTTGAACCCCAGCACCATGTACACAATGAAGTGTTGGAACAACAAAAGCCACATGAAAAACTAAATAAAATTGATTCTCTCCCCTCACTGTCCCTCTCTCTTAAAAAAAAAATATATATACACATTTATTAGGGGCTGGAGGAATAGCTCAACAATAGAGTAAGTGCTTAGTATGCATGAAGCCTTGGAGTTAATTCCAAGCACCAGAAAAGTAAAAGAAAAATAAATAAATAAATAAAAGTGTGACAATACCACCATAAACTATCTCTATGACCATAAATGAGTCATCTAACTTTACAGATCATAATTTTCTCAACCATGGAGAGAAATTTTAGCATATGATCTGATATTCTTTTATAATTACCAAATCTGAAGAGGAATTTCACTTTAAACTTGCTGAACTTGAGTCAACAGCATGGCATTCATATATAAAACGCATAATAACAGTTTAAAATACAAAAGCAGAACACAGGTGCAATATCCCTGATGAAGTGAAACGCATCTGATGTGTTTTAGAAGAACCTTGGGTTTAGTGTTAAGGAAGAGACTGAAGAAAAAAGCTAAATGTAACAGGTTTTGTTTTTTTTTTTGGCTACAAACCACATATCTGTGTTTCCAAAGTCAAATATTCTTGTTAAGAGATATTTATGCCTAAAAAGCTTACTTAGCAGAATGACAATTTTTGCTTCACACACTACAACAGTATGGAAAAACAACTGCTGGGATATTATTCAAAGATATGCCCCAATCTACCAAATATGGCAGTAGCTTTTGAGTTTGACATTTTTAATCACAAACTTTTATCCTTTGAAAAATCTTAAATCTATATACTATTGTGCTGGTAAGCATTCAGGATCTACATCATCTTCAACTAAATGCTACAGGAAAAATGGGAAGGAGGATCTGTGAAACAAGAAGAGCAGAACATTAGTAATTCACAGGATGATGGGAATATGGAAGTTCATTAAACTAGTGTCTAACATGTCTGAAATACTCTATAATAAAAAAATTTTTAAGGTTACAGATATAAGGCATTTTACTCTTCCTATCAATTTTATATAACTCATATAATTTAATTATAATTATTTAAGTCCTACATTTCAAATGAGAGAGCTTTAGGAAACTGTATTTTCTCCAAAGATTCAGGTGTCTTCATAGCTTCAGGAGTTTTTAAAAATACAGGAATTTCAGGAGTTGGAGGGAAATTCTCAGCCCTTTCTTCTACTTCAAAGGTATTATCTTCTATTGCCTTTCCAAAATGTTCTGTAAATACAGGCTGCAAATTCAAAATAACATAAAACTAAAAATGAATGCTACTGCAGTAATGAAATGACACATATAAAAATGCACAAGGCAGAAAATATCATAATAATCTATTACTACTTCATAGATTAAATAGGTAAAATAAAAATAATTGGCAAATAACTGGTAAATACATATTCAAACAATAAGTATTTTTAATTACTGAATTTTTTTCTTTCCAGCTCCATCTTCTTCACCCCTACCTGAAAAACAGTAGGACAACCAGAACATACTGAAATTGATAAAGAATAATGTTTAGGAATAATTTGTCTTTTAAAATTTCACCATTATAGTCTAGATGAATTATATATACTACTTCCTTGAAAGGAAAGAATAATATGGGTTTGTCAAAAAATTTAAATTAGCTTATTACTTGTATTTCCTTAGATTAGAATACTATTTAGTTTCTCTAGTTTAAAACCCTTAGTAGGTGGATAAACTTGAAATATATTGTCTACATATATCATCATTAAAGCTTTCCACTATTCAAAAATACTTTCAATATATTTTTAAGGCAACTACTTGTCTTGAATTGCAACAACATACCATTCAATCTTACCAAAATTGTTTTCTTCAACCATAATTTAGTTGTGGTCTTGATATATATATATTAGTGCTTATTAATGACAACTTTTTGCATATTTTTGTGTAAACTTTTTGTGGGTTTGGTCTTTTGTCTAGTTTTGTTTTGTTTGTGGTGCTGGGATCAAATCCAGTGTCTCAAGTATGCTAAGCAAGCACTCTACAATTGAGTTATATACCCCAATCCTTTGGATTTATTTTTGAATCTGAAAACTACAATCTGTAACTCCCTAGAGTTACCAACTAATTATTACCAACTAATAACATCTCACATAAACAATCTTTATTGCATTAACTCTAAAATGAAAATGGACACAAAATATTTTTAAATTAGAATGTTTTGCTCAGAAATTAAAAACCAAACACTTAACTTACTTGTGAAATGCATTTTGATTCTCTTAATGGTCTTACTGTCCCTTTATCTGCACACTCAGCATCTGTTTGTTATATGAGAACAAACTATTTTGGGGTTTGCAATTTTATTGTACAATAACACATCTTTAACCATATGAAATTGGCAATATTTAACTGCTTTGGCCTTCCAAAATGGCAATTTCATGTTTCAGTCCAATATATACAAATAAAAAGAACAAAATATAAAGTTAAACAAAATTGAAACAGAACACCCATGTAACCACCCTGAGGCAAAGAAAACATTACAAGCACTCTAAAAGGTCCCATATTCTCCATGTCCTTCTCCTCAGATGTAATCCCTATCTCGACTTTTATGTTAATTACTTCCTAATTTATTTTATAAGGTTTTATCATCTAAATCATCTTATTTTGTTGTAAAATGTTATATCACGAGATTACATGTGTTCTTATCTTACTTCATGTTTAACATATGCTTGTGAGATTCATCCACACTGTAGTGCATGACATAGTTTTCTTATTTTTACTGATATAAAGTATTCCATTGCATAAACATAGTACTATGTATCTATACATTCTACTGAAAATAGAGGCGTTTCTGCTCTGAAGCTATTACAAATAATGTTGTAACTCTTTTACTTATATCAAGTTTTACAGTTACTCATCCCAGAAACCATTCAATCTCACTATACAAAATTATTATCTCTACTTTATTTTTATTTTTTAAAAGAGAGAAAGAGGAATAGAAGGAGAGAAAGAGAGAAAGAGAGAGAGAGAGAGAGAGAATGAGAATCAATTTTATTTTTTCATCTGGGTCTTGTTTTTCCAGCACTTAGTCATGTATGTGGTGCTGGGGTTTTAACTCCAGTCCTTGCAACATGCCAGGCAAGTGCTGTAACTACTGAGCTGCCACTCCAGCCCTCCAATTTATTAATGACAATTCCTACCAATAATTTGAGAGTTCCTATTATCCCATATTCTCATCAATATTTAGTATTGGTACACCTTTTGAAGTTTGCTACTTCAGTAAATGTGTAAAAATACTCCATGGTAAGGTTTTGCTTGTTTTTTCAGTTCCATGAATTTCTGAGTATCTTCATATGTTTATCTGCTACAAAAGTTTTTCTTTTTTTGAAGTGCTTAGTCATATACTTTGCATATATTTCTATTTAGGCTGTCTTTTTATTCTTTTGTAAATGTTTTTTATACATTTTCAAAACTACTCTTTTGAGAGTTTTGTGTTTTGCAAATGTACCCTCTGGCTGAATGATGCACCTTCTACACTTTTATTGGTATATTTTGATAAACAGAAATTCCTAATTTTAATATAGCCAAATTTATTCATTTTTATTTTATGACTGGGCTTTTAAATTCTTAAGAAATCTTTCCCTATCTTGAAGTCATGAAGGTATTTTTCTATCTGATCTTCTGAAAGCTTCCTAGTTTTTCTCTTGCATTTAAGTCATAACTATTATTTTTCACCACATACTAATTTCTTCAAATTACAGATCTAAAGATTATTGAAAAGAATGTTTTTTTTTCCATACCCTTCTCGGGTATGAAGCCTCACTATATGTGCTCAACAACAGGTAGGATTATGCCAGCTATACGCATCTTCCTGCATCTCTATGTCAAGAGTGCATTGTTTGGGCTGGAGCAGAAGCTCAGTGATTTCGACACTTGCCTGGCATGTCCGAGGACCCAGGTTCAAAATGCCAGGACCATGTACACAATGAAGTGTCAGAGCAACAAAGGTCACATGAAAAACTAAATAAAAATTAATTCTCTCTCCCTCCCTCTCTCTCTCTCTCTCTGTTCCTCTTTCTCTTAAAAAAAAAAAAAAGAGTGCATTGCTTGATTAGTTATTCCTCCCTATTTGGCATATAGAGAGGATTATAAACAGCTAGAACAGATCCCTATACAGGTAAGATATAATTTTTTATCTCATAAGAAAGCAGGGAGACTATTCATCTGTGTGGAACAAACATGTTGTGTTGGATGAATCTCCTAATAAGAGCAAGAGACATAGACTGTTAGTTTATGACCCTTCTAATAATGCATAGATTTATAGAATTTTCCTGGTATCAGAATAAGATATCTTTAAAACTTCAAAATAAAAATCACTAATCAGACAAGAAGAGATGAAGACTTCTATAATAAAAAATTGAATAATTGTTGTGCATTACTAGATTATCAAAATATGTATGCATGTGTATGCTTGAAATATGACATTTATACATATATTCACATGTCTCTATTTATATTCATACATACATGTGTACATGTATACACATGAATATACATGCATGTATGTAGAAATATATATAAAGAGAATGAATTAAGATTTTCTAGGGTGTATCAAAGCTTTAACAACTGATTTGAGGGAAATAAACTCAAACATATATACTGTGACCCTTCTGTGATTTTTTCAAAGAAAATAGTCCAAGATAGTAAAATATTAATGCAAAAGAATATAATAGCATTATTTATAATAGTAAAAAACTGGAAATTAAAAAAGGTTTAATGGGAAAGAATGGCTAAATAAGGGCATATCCACACAATGGAACATTATAGTCATTACAAATAAAAACTATTTAATGACATGGAGAAATATTCTTAATAATTTATCATGAACGTAGAAAAGAATACAGAATTATATGCACAGTTGATTCAAATTTGGAGAGTAAAGAACAAAACATACACACACATAGAAAAACAGCTAAAAGAATATGCCCCAGTATATAGTTGTCAATTATTTCTGGGTGGTGGTATTTTTGTTTCCTTTATATTTTTCTTTGTTTTTCAAACTTTATACAATAAAATATATTTAATATTCAGAGAGGAATGTGTTTTAAAGCTAGATCTGCATGGTATATTAATCACAAATACAAACAATCCAAATAATTTATTTGAATAGTATTAAAAAGTAATGTGATTTGTTACCCTTACTTCTTAGGAATAATCTGAAAAGGAAATACCTGTATGTCCTTTTTCAAACCACTGCTTGCAGTTTGATCGTTTCTGAGGAGTTAATAATCTAAAATTCAATAAATAGAATTTTTATATTATTTTGAATTGATATTCATAAATTTCAAAACTGAAAGCTTTTAAGACTGGGGCAGGGCTGGGGATGGAACCCAGGTTCTAGCTGCATGCCATGAGTGACATCCTTACCCTTTAAGCATTTTCTTATTTTAAAAATTACCTGAACTGCAAAAAATTTTTTGAACTTTTAATCGTAGTAACATGTGAACAATTTGAATGGTTATTCACATCAGAGTCACTGAATACCTGAAAGGAAAAAATAAAGCATTAGAATTGACTATATATAATGTTGAACATTTGCTGTAGCTACTAGACTCTCTCATTTCATTAGCATTTCATCCTTATCAATTACCATCATTAGCAATATAACAATTATAAACATTAACTGAAACCACTACATATAAATCATAAAATCAAATATCGGAAAACAAAAAAATTCAAGACCCTCAAGGAATTTGGTGTTTTTGGTAAACAATTATCTTTGGTAGTATTTCTACATTTAAGGTAAACCTTCTTAAATTTTTATCCTCTCCACACTGATCAACTGAATGTTGCCATTTCTCAATTATTACCTGCTTTCTGTGTCCTTCTATTCTCTATAACCTCTCAAATTAAATACAACAAAGCAAAACAACCAATTAACAGATTAAAGCCTGAGCTTTTGTTTTTAATATTTCATTTTTAATTTTAAAATTATTTAATATTAACATGTAAGCCACTGCTTCATTAATGTTTAAAGTCTTCAATTTTCCCTGAGTTGCTCATTTTGAAGTTGCTCATTTTTGTTATTTGTTTCAACATGAAAATTCCTTTGTTTTAAAAGGAAAGTTTATCTCACTTATTTTTGTTATGACACATGTTCCATCAACTCTTGCTTTGCATAATTTGGAGCAACATGATTTTTATTGCTTCATGAACTGTTCTCTTTAAAAATGAGATACATGTTTTTCACCTTGAACTCCCTTTTATATTGTCATTGTCAGAGGTATATATTGTTACATCTACATTTTGTTTGCATTTGCCTAATACATATTTCTTATTTTTTATTTTTAGCCTTGGTCAAATTGTTTCAGTTGTTCTTTTTTAATAGTATATAACTGTATTTTTAACCTATCCCATAGAAGTCTTTTTTTTTAAAAAATTCATTCAATATAGTCTTACATAATGGAGGGAGTCGTTGTTACACATTCATGAACACACGGATGTTGACAAAGTCCATCAAGGCTAATGCCAGTTCATGATCTCCCCACTTTGAGATCTCTCTGTTCCCATGTTTCCGCTACTTTAACCCCATGTTACTTGGGCTTCTCATGGGCATCAAGGGTTCCCAACTGGATTGATAACCCCCCTACTCCCTCCCTCCAGCTGCCTTGATATCCACCCTAATCCCTCCCTCCCCTCCCTGCTACCCTCCCTTCGGTCCCCAGTGTCATAGCCATCCTTCCCCCTGCTCGTGTAAAAATTCACCATGTTGAGGTTATTATTTAGCCTAGCCAACTTTCAATCTGACTCCAATTGTATTCTAGCATCCACATATGAGAGAAAACATTCAGCCCTTGAGTCTCTGAGTTTGGGATATTTCACTCAGCATAATTTTTTCCATCTCCATCCATTTGGCTGCAAATGGCATGATATCATTCTAATAGCAGAGTAGAACACCATTGTATATATATATATCAATCACAGTTTTTGAATCCACTCGTCCAGTGACGGGCATCTGGGTTGGTTCCAAAGTTTAGCTATAGTAAACTGAGCTACTAAAAACATTGATGTAGCTGTGTCTCTGTAGTGTTCCGATTCTAGCTCTTTTGGGAAAATACCCAGGAGTAGGATAGCTCGGTCTTTTTAAAGGTGGTTCCGTCCTTAGTTTTTTGAGGAGTCTCCATACTGCCTTCCAGAGTCCCACCAACAGTGTGACAGTGTACCTTTCTTCCCACAACCCCTCCAGCATCTGTTATTATTCATATTCTTCATTTTTGCCACTCTGACAAGAGTGAGGTGGAATCTCAGTGAAGTTTGATTTGCATTTCTCTGATTGCTAGTGATGTAGAACATTTTCTCATGTGTTTATGGGCTTTTTGGAGTTCCTCTGTTGAGAAGTTTCTATGTAGTTCCCTAGCCCGTTTATTTATTGGATTATTTATGTTTTTGGTGTTCATTTTTTTGAGTTCTTTGTATATTCTGGTTATTAGCCCTCTGTCAGAGTTATAGCAGGCAAAGATTTTCTTCCATTCTGTAGGTTCTCTCTTGACACTCTTGACTAATTAATTCTTTAGCTGTGCAGAAGCTTTTTAGTTTAATGGCATCCCATTCATTTATCCTTGGCTTTAATACTTGCGCTATGGGAGTCTTGTTAAGGAAGAAGGTGCCGACACCTATGTCATGGAGTGTTGATCCTATTTTTAATTCAAGCAATTGTAAAGATGCTGGTTTAATTTCCAGATCTTTGAACCATTTTGATTTGATTCTTGTACAGGGTGAGAGATAAGGATCTAATTTCAGTTGTCTGCATGTGGCTGTCCAGTTTGTCCAGCACCACTGTTGAACAGGCTGTCCTTCTTCTACACTATGCTTTTACCCAGTTTGTTAAATATCAGATGGTTAAAGATTTGATAGTTTGTCTTGGTATTTTCTGTTCTGTTCTACTGGTCGTCATTTCTGTTTTGATACCAATACCAGGCTGTTTTTGTTACTATAGCCCAAAAGTATAATTTCAGGTTGGGAATTGTGATACCTCCTGCTTCCTCTTTCTTGCTTAGTAATGATGTGGCTATTCTGGGACTTCTGTTATTCCAAATGAATCTGAGAACTGCTTTTTCTATATCCTTGAAAAATATCATTGGTATCTTGTTGAGAATTGCATTGAATCTATATAGGGCTTGCAGTAGAATGGCAATTTTGATTATATTGATTCTGACTAACCAAGAGCATGGAATGTTTTTCCATCTACTCAGGTCATCTGCAATTTCTTTTTTTAATGTTCAATAGTTTTCATTGTAGAGGTCCTCAATATCCTTTATTAGAATGAGCCAAGTATTTTATTCTTTTTGAGGATATTATGAATGGGACAGATTTCCTGATTTCTTCTTCAGTGGAATTGTTGCTGGAGTGTAGGAAAGCTATTGATTTATGAATGTTGATCTTATAACCAGCCACTTTGCTGAAATCATTTATTTATTTTTTATTTTTTTTTTAAAGAGAAAGGGACAGTGATAGAGACAGAGAAAGAGAGAAACAACTTTATTTAGTTTTTCACATGGCCTTAGTTGCTCAACACTCAGTTGTGTACGTGGTGCTGGGGTTTGAAGCCAGGTCCTCGAGCTTGCCAGGCAAGCGCCGAAACTGCTGAGCCACTCCAGCCCTGCTGAAATCATTTATAAGCTCTAGAAGTCTTCTGGTTGAACTTATTAGATCTTCTAGGTATAGGATCATGTCATCAGCAAATAGAGACAGCTTGACTTATTCTTTTCCTATTCGAATTCCTTTGATTTCCTTCTCTGATAGCTCTGACTAGGGTTTCAAGGACTATATTGAATAAGAGTGGTGAAAAGTGGACATCCTTGTCTTGTTCCTAAATTCAGTGGGGATGCTTTCAGTCTTTCTCCATTAAGCATATCCTGTAGAAGTCTTAATGGAGGTTTGATCCAGTCAGATTTTTATGAGTGCTGATCTGTTCAGAACTTTTACCCATCATCTTGTTTTCTATCTAAATGCTAACTGTTGTTTCCCTTCATTCTTATCTTTTGTTGACCTAATTTTCTGTCTTTTTTCTTCTACTGTTTTAAAACTTACACCTTCCATTTCTCTTCTCATTAACCTTAAAATAACATACATGAACAAATTAACATTTTGCAGCAATGTACAGAGCTAATCAACATTTATATATTCTCCCTATATCCACTATCATCCCAGCACCAAAAAATAAAAATTTCAATAAACATTTATTTTCCTCATTTATCTTTCTACCTTCATCCCATATTAAGATCATCTGGAATTTTAGTGCCAGAATTTTAGATTTTCATAATTAATATATATTTATACTGAAGTTTCATTAATTTACACACCACTACCCTATATCCCATGTGTATTAAGTACAAATTAGTGGAAGGACAAAATTTCTTTGAAGAATTCCCTCCAGACTGTTTTTAGGAAAAAAATAAAGATGTGTGGCACCAGCAGTTAGCTTTCTTCCTGGTATGCTCCTTGTTTTTCACAGTATCAAGAACCACCCAGCATATCAGCCTGTTTCTCTCACCCATGCTCCCCTATCCACTCCTTCCACGTGGAGACAACTATTCCATTACTGGTGCCTGACCAAAGGTGAACAAGCTGAACAAGGATATACAGGAGTTAAGTAACTTTACTCCCACTGAGGTAATCCAACCAATTACGCTATTGATTGTCCCTGGACCTCTATTTTGTGAACAGTATGCCACTCAGGTTACAATTTCCTTCTTCAATCCAATCCTTTTTCCTCTTCCAGAAATTTCTCAAACTTTTGGTCTACTAGGTACAGGGCTTGGTATTTTAAAATATTTTTTCTATTATTTTGAAGGTAATGAAGGAGAATATAGTCTATGTTCAGAATGTATAATAAACAAAATTTTTTAGATCCAGAGGTCATACCAATGGCTGATTTCATATATTTATAACACATACCTGCACATACATATATCTCTGGGTACCATTTAATGAAAGCAAGTATTTAAGCTATAGTATTAAAAAAGAAATACCTACTTGTGTGTCATTTTCCTTTTGTCTGAAGTCAATACTGGCAAGTTTTGATGGTTGCACAGAACTTTCTTCTTTTTTATCTAGATTATTAAAGAGTACTACTTAAAGTCAATTCTAAAGCTAGAATCAAACATCATCTCCAACTTTTTTCTTTTTCTTTTTTGGTACTGAGGATTGATCCCAGGGCCTCATGCATACTAAGCTTCCAGTCTATCATTCTGAGCTACAACCCCAGCCCTCATCCCCAACATTTAATCTAACCTTTTCATTTAGACAATCAAATCTATATGAATATTTAACTTAAATTAAAATACAGAACTATGAAACTATTTAAAATTCTTAATTTATTATTATATATTATTATAATAACTGAATATTAAATGACAAAATGATCATCTGACAAAACTACACATTTAGAGTGTGATATTAATGATGGTAGGGGGACAGATGGCATAGTCAGGCTAATATAATGTAGTTAATCTAATCTATAGACCCTTAAATGAAATCTAATTCAAATATATCAATGAAAAAGTCTCAAACACTATTAACCCAAGTATGATACCCATTTAAACCCATGTACTGATAATTCCTCCAATTAAAAAATATAATCATTTATCCTCATCTGACAGCTGTGCAATCCATCCTTTTAAAAAATCATGTGTATAGTTTCCTTATCAGAGGAAAAAAAATAGGTAAAGACATATCCGGTTTGCTCAGACTCAAAGCAGTATTTTCCTGAGTCTATAAGTCTCCAGCATTATTTGTTCTTGGTTTTGACAAATGATAACTAAAATTTCTTCTTTTTACTTCTCCTTTTGTGGGTTTACCAAAAAAAATGAAGTTTCTGAATAATAAACAATTCTATACCTGTAACTCTTGGTTCTGAAGAATGTATCTTTCTTTGTCTTACTAATTTCTGAGATTCATAAGGAAGAAATAATAGACTGCTTTGAGGGATTTTGTTCAATGCAAGTACATGCTCATCTTTTTCCAAAGTTCTAAAGAGAAGAGTGGATTACATTAAATATTAGCTAAGTAAAAATTAACATATTTTAAAACTAGAAGGGATACATAGATACAATATAGTTAAAACCCTCCACTTGGCAAATAATGAAACTAAGTTCCAGAGAATTTAACAGACTCTTGCCCAATATTATTAAATTACTCAGTAGTAGTGTCAGACCTAAAACACGTTTCCTGATTAAGTCCAGTGGTCTTCTCAGTATGCCATGCCCTTATTTTTAAAACATAATAGTTTTTAGGATTCAATTACATTTTAAACTAAAACTTTAACCATAAAAGCAATGTTTTAAATTTCAGAGTACTTCAAACTTTAAAAAGATTTATTTGGAAACAAATCAACTATCACAAAGACAGAAATCATTATAGCAGTAGTACATCATAATCAATGGATCTTTTAAGTTTTTTAGTGGAAGCCAATTTCATTGACTTCTTCCTAAATCAATGAACTAGAATAAATGCTATCAAAATACACTCTTCCCCTCTTCTCAACTAAGAATACATTCCAAACCCCGAGTACCAATCCCTACATATACCACTGTTTTTCCTATACATACATACATAAACAAATTTAACACCTTTTCCATCTTAACTAAGCATCTAAATCGTGGACTTTTCTGTGTGTGTGTGAGTTTAACCTAGAGCACTTAACCACTGTGTGCATCCCTGGTCCCTTTCTATTTTTATTTTTTATTTTGAGACAAATTTTCCCTAAGTTTCTTAAAGTCTTGCTAAATTGCTGAGGTTGGATTTAAACTTGCAATCCTACTGCCTCAGCTTCCTGGGTCTCTGGGACTGCAGGCATGCATTACCATGCCCAACTGTGCCCTAACTTTTGCAGTGTGAGGTATAACAGCAAAACTAGCATAAATTTCATTTTCTTCTTCACAATTTTATGAACAGATGGTTTATTCTAATCACAGATCTTTGCAACCTAAGCATATGATTTTTTTCTTTCCTTATGTTAAGAACTTTCACCTTTTCACTTAAAGAAAGCATTTTAAGCATTTTACAATTTCTGTTTGACATATTCAAATTGCCAGCATCACTAGTCTTTCACTTTGAGGCCATTTTTAAGTAATAAGGGTTACTTGGACAACGGCACAAATTGATTGGATAATTGATGTGGCCACTAAGTAAGTAATGAGCAGTAGAGTATACAGCTTAGACATTCTGAACAAAGGGATAGTTTACATTCCAGGTTGACAGAGAAGAATGGCATGGGATTCATCACACTATTCAGATTAGCATGAAATTTATTTCTGGAATTTTCCATCTAATATTTCTGGATCATGGTTGACTATAGATAAATGAAACCATGGCAAGCAAAACTATGGATGAGGGGGTACTACTATATATTCTGAGTAAAAAAATGACTAAAAATATATTTAAGTTCTTCTCAATATACAAAATTTTACATTAAAACTCTGTCAGTAAAGCAAGATTGTACATTTACCTATTTTTTCCAATCAATTTCATCAAAAATTAAAAAAATACTGCCATAGATGGGAAATGTGTGAGTGTGAGGTGAGGGCAGTCAAGAAAATAACAGATCCAAAGAAGTGGGTTCCAGGAAATTAATCCAAGAGAGGAGTATGTTGAAAAATGAAGATGAAGACAATGAATCCTGAGGACTGTAAATTAAGAACAAAAAAAAAGGACATAGGTAGAAAGAAAAAATAGAAAGTAGATCAGAAACAGCAAGATTAACACATCTATTCCCACAATAGCAGGCAAAATTAATGCATTTTTCTTAATACCTCCACCACTAAGGTCTATTTTATCACCATTAGGACATAAAAAGAATGAAATATATGATGTCATAGATTAAGTCACAATTATAAGCTCATCTACACTCTCCATGATAAAGGAAGAACTATTCAAGCTAGTGACAAGGTGATTAAAAAGGTCGGTTATAGAACAGCAAATGTGCTGCTACCCTCTCTCCCTCTCCTATTATACTATCCTCAGCCTCACTAAGGAATACTAAATGAGTATTTAAATTAATATCTTTATATTTAAATTAATATCTTTCATAAGAAATTAACAGAAAATAACCTGCACAAAAATTACATTAGGATACAATACAGAATCAAAATTTTAGACGCAGAGTGTCTGTTCACATAAAATCCAATTTTATTTTATTTTATTTTTTTTGGAACTGGGGGTCAAACCCAGGACGTTGCGAATGCTGTGCAAGCGCTTTGCCACTGAGCTACATCCCAGCCCCATAAAATCCAATTTTAAAGTCTACCTATACCTTTCTTTCAATTCCTTTCTCTTTTCTGTATTTTTGTGTTTTTCTTCAACAGTTTCTGAAAGATTCTTGGTTTCATAAAGTCGTGCAATCTGCTAAAAAGAAATACAGAAAAGTAAAACAAAATAATTACCTGCAAAGAAGTAAAAATTATACATTTTATCTTAATTAATGAACATGATTTTTCTGTAGGATCACAAGATTTGTATTTTGGGCAGTATTCACTGTCTTTTATTAAAAGTCACTAAGAGTCACATTAATATTAAATCACACCCCCTTAACATTTTTTACTACCAAATTTGGAAGTGCAAACATCAATTAATTTCCTTTTTCTTTTTAAATCATAAGCAAAGTAGACATTGAGTCTTTACATAGAGACATAGTTACCACATATTTTGAAGGAAACAGCACTCATTTTCATTTCATTACAAAAATTATACTGCTGTTATTTTGTATCTCGTAACTATGAATGTTAACTACAAAATC
The DNA here is from genome assembly GCA_004027875.1 of Aplodontia rufa. Classification (NCBI taxonomy): domain Eukaryota; kingdom Metazoa; phylum Chordata; class Mammalia; order Rodentia; family Aplodontiidae; genus Aplodontia; species Aplodontia rufa. Next base: position 68,302 of record PVKS010005249.1, read on the forward strand.
TAACATAATTTTCAAAAAATTTAGAAAATTAGGTATTATTTTCAATTTTTACTCAAAATTTGAAAATGACTTTGATGAGTTTTTGTTCCTATTTGAATTAAAGCTGCAAATTTAGATGATATTAAAAACATTCAATAAAATCTTAAAAGCTTAACTGTTTCTAGCCTACCTTTCTAAAGATTACAAACTACAATCAAAAATTTTTAAGATTAAATTATTTAAAATATTTACTATCTTGTTCCCCTTTCTGAAAACACGGTTGCTTTTTAAGCATTTTAAAATTCCTGTTATAGGGTCAGAGGCACACCTCAGTGATAGAGCACCTGCCTAGTATACATGGGACCCTGGGTTTGAGCCACTGCACTACAAAGTCAGTAAATAAATAAATTCCTCTTAATAAGCTACATCTCAATCTTTCCTCAGCCCCCCCCCCAAAAGCCAAACTATTCACCAAAATTCAGAGTCAAATATATTCAGTATCTGACATACATAATGGTTTAAAAAGTAAACTGGCCTTTCTCCCAATTGATGCTATTTTCTAAGGTTATCAGCTAACACACTATTATACATTAACACATACTTTAGAAAATAATAATAAAATATATACCTTGTTTAAAGAATTAATGTCTATTTCAGCTTCATCCACTTTTTTCTTCAATTCAGATGAACTTCTGGTAAAATTGTTGACATGTTTAAGGATATCTTGTGTTTTGCATCTCAGATGAACTCTTCTCATGTTAAGGAACTATGTTGTGCAATAAACCTTACATTTGTAATACATGTACTATGTCAAAAATAGTTCACATTTAAAAAAGTATGTATAGTCTATATAAACAATAAGCAATATTACTAACTAAAACAGATGTAAAACTAATATAAATGTTTGGCAGACTAATGAAGATAATTTATTGTTTATTTGTATTATATATTGAACTTAAAGATAACATTTCATCCAAAATGTTAAGATTCTTTCTTTCAGTTATATATTTTCAAAATTTGGTATTTGCTTTTTTTAACACAAGTTCATTGTGTCATTGGTATGACTAATAAAATATAATCAACTCATCCTATTTAATTTTTTATGTTTCCATCACATATTTATTCCAAAGCTAACATTAAAAATCCACCCACTTGGGACTGGAGTGGTGGCTCATTGACTACGGCACTTGCCTGGCATGCAGAAGGACACGGGTTCGTACCTCAGCACCACGTACACAGTGCAGTGCCTTGGAGCAACAAAAGCTACATGAAACATAATAAAATTGATTCTTTCTCTCTCTCTCTCTCTCTTTTATTTTATTTTATTTTTAAAGAAAGAAGGGGGGAGAGAGAGAGAATTTTTATTGAGTTTTTCACATGGCTTTCGTTGCTCTGACACTTAATTGTGTACATGGGTGCTAGGGTTTGAACCCGTGTACTTGCGCATGCTGGGCAAGCACCATAACCACTGAGCCACCACTCCAGCCTGTCCTTCTTTCTCTTAAAAAAAAAAAAAACCACCCACTTTCCCTTTCCTTTTCTCATAAGATTCATCAATGCACCATGTTAACTGAGAATAATTTTCGTCTGGACTTTCTGCTTGGACTGAATCTAGACTCAATTTCAATTTCAGCCAGACACCTGTGATCCCAGTGATGGGAAGGTGAGACAGGAGGATCATGAGTTCAAAGCCAGCCTTAGCAACTTAGCAAGGCCCTAAGAAACTTAACAAGACGCAGTCTCAAAATAAAACATTAAAAGGGCTGGAATGTGGTTCAGAGGTTAAGTACCTCCAGGTTCAATCCTTGGTACCAAAAATAAATAAATAAACAGATAAAGTAGAATTTCTCAGCTATTAAATAGATATTCTGCATGATTATTAATTAACACAATTACCTAAGTTACTCTATGATCCATCTAGAATTTAAAAATGAATAGAATAATAACAGTGAACAAGAACTCCAGAGAAAATTTAATAGACATTTCCTATGCTGCCTTAAAAATATGTGATACATGCTAGATAATAAAACTTCAGGTGAATGTAATTTATAAGTCTGTTATAAACAAAAGTATCAGTTTAAATTTTCATATATAGATATGTATATCCTAATCTTCCATTCTTCCTACCTTCAACTTCCTCTTCTTGTTTGTCAAGTACCTTTACTTCTCATCCCAACTCACATCCAATTTCCCTATCCTTCACCCACCCCCCAAACTCTGCCCCTTTCTACTGAAAAGTTAATGCACAGAGGAGCAACAAATGATTCATAAAAACAGAAAAGGCTAAAACCAAAACATGGAGAGAACAAGCAGCAGAGGAGTTAAAACAATGATTTAGGATGAAACAGATAGGAAAGCAAGATAGAATGCAGGGATAAAGACACAGTACAAATAGGAGTTATAATCTGATAGAAAAGCATATAAGGGATTTTGGAGGTTGAAAGAGGATTAAAGTTTCAAGTTCATCATTAGAGAAAATCTCTCTGACAAACAGGTGAGACTTTAACCAATTAAAAATTACTTAAGCATCTACTACAGTGAAACTGTATTAGAATTATTTATTTGTATCTTTCTCCCCTACTAAACTGTGAGCTCTTTTCAAGAGAACTCTGTAACTTCTTCCATATTGACTGACACAGGTAAATACCCAATGAATTGTTAAAGATGAATGAATTATGACTCACTTCCTTACCACCTTCTATCCTAACAATACAGGTTTAACTGGAACTGCCTTTCCTAAGACAGAGCAAGATGACATTTTCATTAGTTTGATTGTTAAGACATGCCACTTTAACACCAGATACATAAACTACTTTATTCTCACTAAAATTACTTGCTTTTGATCATAAGTATATATATGAAAACTAATCCCAGAAGACTTTAAATGACCTTCAGAAACTGAATTAATCACAATAACAAATCCATGAGTTTCTTATCAGGAAAACAAAGTAATAATTAAAATACAGAAATAATACTTATCTAATAAAAATTATAAATAGAAATGTTATTGTGGATACATGTGTAATGTCCATTTAGTAAGCGATGGAAAGGGAGCAGGCACTGAAAAAAAAGTCATAGTTGAGACTGGTTTATTATATTCTTTTCATTACAAAAATATCATAATTAAAGCACTATTTAAAAAAAAAAAGCACTATTTTAAAAAAGGTTAGTACCTAGAAATTCCATAAGAATAGTTTCATTCATTTTTAGTTGCTCAGTACATGCCAACACTCTGTTTTGAATTTCTTCATGTTCTCTTTTCTTCTCATAGTATTGATGGGAAAGGGGTGTTTCTGAATATTTTAGTTGGTATTGCTTCAAAACATCTCTATACTGACACACATAACCATGATACATTTTTCTGTTAAAATTAAAAGAAATGATGTAGAATAGATCTAAAATCCTAATAAATATCACTTTTAAAGTCTCATAAATTGAGCATAAAAGGCAATTTAAACATCTATTTGTCCCTATTTCCCTTATTATTGTCTGTCCTTCAAACTTTCTTTAACCCCAACACATTTTTGAACTGTATTCTTTTTCTTCCTTACCTGAGCTATTCACTCCTTAATCCTCTTCAATTTAACTTCCACTCCACCAGTTTAATGATACCGTTCTTTCCATGATCATCAATAATCTAATTTGTCTAAATGATCTCTTTTTTCATGTTCAACCTAACTGATGCTGCAGAACCTGGTTCTTTTAATCACTTACACTTCCTTTTGTCCAACAGTTTTTATTAGTATAATACAGTTGTGCATAATGATGGGATTTGATATGATAGTCATACATGCAAAATAAAACAATATAATTTGGCCAATATCACTTATACCTTCTTAAATATCCATGCTCCCTGGTTTCTGAGTCTGTTCTCTCTCCAGTCCAGCTACCTCTGTACCCATGCCCTTTAAATCTCCTTCAATTTTCTTTAGCTGAAACTATTACATGAAGTCATGTTCTACATGTTAAAACTTTGGGATCATAATCATTCATATACACTCCACAAGTATTTTTTATGAAGAAAATTTTAGCACAATTTGGAGGAGCTCCTCTAGACAAACTCATGTAGTAATGCACAGCCATGTATTTAGACACAAATCTTAAGTGGGGCATTATTCTTGCAAAAGATTATTAAGACTTCTTTCTTATTTGCCCCACGTGTGATTGACAAAGACAGTTAATCATTATTGCCTACATGCCAAAACTTTGTGGCGGGGGACAGGGGTGCTGTGGGGGTTGATGGGGATTGAATTGAGGTCTTTGTACATGTTATGCAAATGCCCTACCACTGAGCTACTTCCTAGGCTGCGTATGTGCCAAATCTAATCCATCCCCATTGTACTGACTGTGAACTAAGAATGGTTGTTAAATGATTGAAAAAAAAAACTCAAAAGAAGAATATGCCAAGACATAATAAAATTACATGAAATTCAAATTTCACTGCCCATAAATAATAAAAGTTTTATTGGATAATCTCTCATTTATTTATATCATGCCTAAAGCTACCTTGTAAAACACAGCAGAGATCAGCCTACAATATTTACTATCTGGTCCTTCACAAAAATGTTTGCCAGTCCTGATCTGTAACACCGAAAAGTCCTAAATACAGTTCTTTACAGAAAATATAACCTTCAACCCCAGAGCTAGGGACTGAACCCAGGGCCTCACTCACACTAAGTAAACACTCTGTTATTGTGTTACACCCCAGCCCTATAGAAAATACATTCTTAAATCCTCTTTTTACCAAATTCTGGTAAATACTTAATTTCAAAACTAATATTCATAGCAAACATTTTGAAAATATATAGCCCTTAAATTCCTCAAGATTTTCTTATTTCTTGGATCAAGCCACACTACATGGGTAGTTTCTTAAAAGATGCTATAATGATTATTCTCCTTAGCAGATGAGAAAAGAAGAGCAAGTATGCATAAAACTTCTGGTTTAATAAGAAGATAAGTAGGGGCTGGAGTGGTGGCTTGGCAGTTACGGCATTTGTCTGGCATGCACGAGGACATAGGTTTGAATCCCAGCACCACCTACACAACGAAGTGTCAAAGCAACAAAGTCCACATGAAAAACTAAATAAAATTGATTCTTTTTCTCTCACTGTCCCTCTGTCTTTTTAAAAAAAAATAAAATAAGTACAGATAAAAGCCGTGTACTAGGTCAATAAGTCTGAATTTTAAGAATGGTCTAATTCCTTCGTATTACTAAACTCTGTTCCCATTAGCAAGATAAAGTAGTTGACCCCAAAATAAGCTACTATTCATCTAAATATATATTTACTAATTAAGACCCCATTTATACAATAACTTGGGTAAATGGTCCAGGGAGAAGAGAAATATCTATAAGAAAACTGGGCCTGGGTCACCAGTTTCACGTGAGATTAGCAAACCATATCTATCTATCCTGTTCATATTGTATAATCCATATAGGAACTCTGGCAGAACACAACATAGCTAAGTTATGATTCAAAAAGAGTTAATATTATCTTATTTATTTCTCTATTTATTTTTGGTACCACGGATTAAACCCAGGGGCACTTGACCACTGAGCCATATTCCCAGTCCTTTTTATTTTTTATTTTGAGATAGGGTCTTGCTAAGTTGCTCAGGGCCTCACTAAATTACCAAAGCTGGCCTCAGCCTCCTGAGTCACTGGGATTACAGGCATGTGCCACCACGCTCAGCATTTTCTCATTTATTGCTATCAATACTAATCTTCATGAATGCTCAGGACAAGAATGGGAGATTAGAAATAAGCAGCTAGTGCCTCTACTTCCTTCATTACTCCTAATAATAGCAAATGGATTATTTCCTTTTTATAAATGTCTGGTATTGAACCATGAATTTAGGAAAGAAATGGATAGCTGTTTGCACTTTAATAACTCTGCTTAGCTCAGAGAAATCACCTATAAAAAAAAAAAACATTACCACAGAGGTACATGTTTGAACTGATTTGCTTTAACCTCTCACCAAGAATCATTTTAAGAATTAATGTTTTAAAATAGTCATGACTTAACACTGATAAATGTTATTATAAGAAGCAGTTACAGTTTACAGAAATAAGCCAGACTCAGAAAGTCAAGGGTCAAATGTTTTATCTCATTTACAGAAGGTAGAGAGAAATAAGGAATTTTTTAAAAGGGTGATCTCATGAAAACAGAAGAGAGTAAAGAAAGGGCACCAAGCAGGAGTGAAGTGTGGGGAAGGGAAACTGTGAAATGCAATTGACCAAATTAGGCTCTGTGCATGTATGAATATATCCAAAATGAATTCTACTTTTATGTAAAAGTATAATGTACCAATTTTAAAAAATAAATAAATGGAAGGAAGATCAGTAGAGCAGAGGTAGAGGATGGGGGAAAGGGAAATGAGAAGTACTAGGTATTAAAATGGATCAAATTAAATTCATCTACAAATATGTCAGAATGAATACCATTATTATGTACAACTATAATGTAAAAATAGAAATAAATAGCTGTTATTTATATTGTGTTTTTTGGAAGAAGTCACCAAAGTTTCTACCTACCACATTCCCCAATTTCCCATTTACAAGGGCCAAGGACAGAAATTTCTCTCAAACCTCAGGAAAAATTTCCTAAGCAAGTGAACTGCTAGGGATTGAAAACAGGGCCTTGAGCATTTTAGGGAAGTGCACTACCACTGAGTCTCACCCCTATAATTGAACTGTTTTGTAAATGAATACTCTGAATCCCAAACTGAACATATTTCTACAATGCCTTGACTACTAAGAATTTCAAATACTAACCTGTGCCTTAACAAACAAATATGCAGGACACATGGCCTTGATTTTTAAATTTGGGTTTCTTTTTAAACACTACAGTATTTTTATATAAATCATCTCAAATTATTTTGGAAATGAAGAAGGAAGGATCTATAAATAACAATCTAACAGTCTCCTTTACCTTCTCCACTCTCTGCCTACTCTTGGATGATGATGTATTTTAGCTTTCTCCTCTTTTTGCTCATACATGTTTCTGGGAAATCTCATCTATTTATAATGTTTCTAATGTCATTAAGTCCAAATCTATAACTTTAGTTTCTATCTTCAGACTCATCTTTGAGCTGGGTATGTGACCCTTGGGTTCAATCTGAGGTACAAAAAAAGAAAAAAAAATCTATGGTACCAGGAATTATACCCAGTGGCGCATCCCCAACCCAGTTTTTTTATTTTTAATTTTGAGGCAGGGTCTCACTAAGTTGCTCAGGACCTCACTAAGTAGCTAAGACTGGCTTTGAACTTGTGATCTGCCTGCATGTGCCACCATGCCTAGCAAAAACATTCATCTTTGAAAATAAAGGATTATAGATTTTACATGTGTAGTTTTGTTCTACTTGGTGGTGGTGTGATTTTTGGGTTTTGGTACTGGGGATTGAACCCAGGGGCACTTTAACACTGAGCTTTCGCCCCAGAATTATTTATTTATTTTTTAATTTTAAGACAGGGTCTCACTAAGTTGCTAAGAGTGGCCTCAAACTGGTGATCTTCAGGGCTGGAGCCGTGGCTCAAGGGTATCACCCTGGCCAGGCATGCGCAAGGACCCGGGTTCAAACCCTAGGCCCATATGCAAAACTAAGTGTTGGAGCAACAAAAATGATGAAAAACTAAATAAAGTTCCTTCTCTTTTCCTTCTTTCACTCTTCCTCTCTAAAAAGAAAAAAAAAAACAAAACCTTGTGATCCTCCTGCCTCAGTCTCCCAATTTGTTAGGATTATAAACATGTGCCACTTGGCGTGCAACACATGTTTCTTTAAAAAAAAAGTAAAAATTGATAAATGCTGTCATCCAATTATGTTAAAAACCAATCATTTCCGTTTTTAAAATTAAGTTAAATTTTAATGTTATATATCATGTTCAAAGTCTCTAAGCTTGCTTTATTACATTCAATCCCTATGATGATGTATGATTATACACATAATAAAATAAATTCACATAACTATTGGTGTTTCTCCATTAGAATATAAGCACTCTACTAAATCAAGTCTGAAAAACTGAAATTTGATACAAAATACCCTTAAAAACTCAAAATCTGAAATTTTTCACAAGTTAATTCTACAAATAATTATTCCCCTAAACTGTTTACTCATAAATACTATTAACTGAAGGTCTCTGCTATAATTGCTGTTGATAAATGGTTTATATCTAAGGCAATATATCAATATATCCAAAGTTTTACAACATATAGACTTTAAATGATACACATAGTCCAAGCTATCACATTTACTTAAAAAAATAAAAAATTTCTCAGAATATACACTTTCTATATTTTTCAATTAACATTCTTACAAAGTAATAACTTATAGAATACTATAAGTATAGTAAAACTAACTTATAGAGTTGATATACTGAAATTAATATAAATATTATACTTGTCTTTTTCAATGGTTTCTTGATAAATAGTAAATTGGTCCTGCATATAATCTTCATGTTTATGAAAAACATCACATGTTGGCTTCCAGCTATGGAAAAAAATTATAATTGTAATCAACATCTCAGAATGATAAACAAATTGAGAGATAATAAAAATGGATATAATTATTTAAAGAAAAATGAGTGCCTCTTCCTAGAAAAAACAAGTTTACTTCAAGAAAAAGTATTCCCTATGCCACAATGAAACACACTAGTCTATATAATGAATATGCTCTAATTTAAAAATAATAAACTCAACAGTATTAAAAAAGAAAAATATTAGGGCTGGAGCAGTGGTTTGGCAGTTACAGCACTTGCTCAGCATGTGCAAGTACGTGGGTTCGGACCCCAGCAACACATACACAGGTAAGTGTCAAAGCAACGAAGGCCACATGAGAAACTAAATAAAAACTGATTCTGTCCCCCCCCTTCTCTCACTGTCCCTCTCTCTCTAAAAAGGAAAAAAGACAAATATTCCCATCTTCTATCACCACTACTACCAGCACCCATGCACTTATATGGTCAACTGTTAATATTTTAATTTTTACATAAAATTTGTTTTTGAGACACGGCAGGGGAAGAAGCAAATGTAGCATAGCTAAATTTTGTATTGCTTCAACACTTCCACTATATACCCTGTAACCCTCCATCAGCCCGTCTTTCTCATCATATTTCTAAGATCTTGGCTAAGAAATTCTTTTGTAAGAAGCATTCAAAAAGCTAGGATTAAGGCTAAAGAAACCTTTTCCTCCTCTGACATACTATTACACTCTCCTGGGCTACAAAGAAAGAAACTAGGACAAAATGAATTATAAAATCAGTGAATATAAAATGAATATTAATTGGGGCTAGAAGGGTAGCTCAGCAGTAAAGGTGCTTGCCTAACATGTACACGGGTTCAAATCCAGCACCACGTACACAGCAAAGTGTCTGACCAACAAAAGCCACATGAAAAAAAAAATAAATAAAATTGATTCTTTTTCTCTCTCTGACCCTCTCTCTTTAAAAAAAAATGAATATTAATCTATCCATCTTCTACATTTTTATTTTATTATATAAATTGAAAATTATTACTAATATGAAAAACCCAAAATTACTATTTATACCATGGCATCTTCCATTCTAAGTATTGTTTCACTATTTCCCCTTTTTTATAATTCATTTTTCAGATTCATAAAGTACATATAGGGGCTGGAGAGGTGTCTCAGCAGTTACGTTGCTTGTCTTGCATGCACAAGTATGCAAATTCAAACCCCAGCACCACGTACACATTGAAGTCTCGGAGCAACAAAGGCCACATGAAAAACTGAATAAAATTGTTTCATTTCTCACTTTCTCTGTCCCTCTCTCTTAAAAAAAAAAAAAAATATATATATATATGCTCACTTTGGAAGAACAGGAAAGTATATAAAAAATAGCTATCATACATATTCTCAATATTAAATAACTATTATGATTTTAATAAATTATTTCTAGATTTTAATTATATATTTAAACATCACTGATAGTATTTATATACAAAAATGTATCCTCCTTGGGCTAGAGCAGTGACTCAGTGGTTATGGTGCTTGTCTGGCATGCACAAGGACATGGTTCGAACCCCAGCACCACATACACAGTAAAGCGTCGCAGCAATGAAAACCACATGAAAAACCAAACAAAATTGATTCTCTCTTTCTCTCTCTCACTGTTCCTCTCTTTGAAAAAAAATGTATTCTCCTTTTATCACTTACGAATAAAATTTGTACTTAAATGTTTGTCTAAATTTCTGGTCACTGCTTAGAAAATATTCCCCAAAAGAAAATTAGAAGGTCAAAGAGTATACCTATATTCTGGGCATTTAAAAATTCCATTAAGAAATACATGCTCACTAAGAAGATATTCACTATAAGCATTTTGATGTACATCCTTCTAGATTTTTCTACTTAGATGTAGATATATTATTATGCATTGGGTTCATACTACAAATGATTTATAATCAGCTTTCTTCAATTTGTAATATACTATTAACATCTTTCCATGTCAAACCTACACCTGTGTCATAATTTTATTGACTGCCTAGTGTTCAGTCATATGGATATACCAAACTTCATTTAACCAATCCTCTAATGTTGAATATTTAGAGTTACTTCCAATGTTTTCTTGTCATTAAAAAAAGGTTGAAATAGAATTCACACAATTCAACAGCAAGAAAAAAATAACTAGATTAGAAACTGGGCAAAAGATCTGAACAGACATTTCTCAAAAGAAGACTTTTAATTTGAAAATGTTTAGGTTAGATTCCCTTACACAAAAGTAATACCTTATGCCAGGGGGGTATAGCTCAGTGGTACAGCACTTGCCTATCATGCATAAGGTGCTGGGTTCGATTCCCATTACATAAATAAAAACACTAGTATCTTGAAAAGTCAAAGACATATTATTTCAGAGTTATCTAAAAAGTAATTACATAAACTTAAACTATATTCAAAATTCTTATTTAGACTAACTAGATCTTGAGTTAGTGAAATCTTATAATTCAGCACTTAGAGCAATGATAGAGCACATGTACAAGTCCCTTGCCCATGCTTAGCATACATGAGCAATTTAGTGAAACCCTGACTAAAAAATTAATTAATTAATTAAAAAGGTCTGGGGATGTGGCTCATTGGTTAAGCACCCTTGGGTTCAATCCTCAGTACCCCCAAAAAAAAAAAATCAAATGACAATTACTGAAGGCTCATTTTTTTCAAATACTCACTTACTACAGTTGTCTTTGATCTCATTACTATGTTTATAGTAATGAGCAAGTTCCTCATCTGTCATACTTATACTTTCATGTATCTTATGAATAGTTGCTTTGTTTTCTTTTATGTCTTCAAAGCACTCTAAAAAGAGGAAATGTTTGTTTTCTTCAGGTAGAAATCATAAATTCAAATAAACAAATACAGTAGGAAAAAAAAATGTATGGCAACTTACCTAAAAAGAGGAGAGTCAGAGAATGAAGAGGAAATGAGGCTTGAGAAGCAAAGGCACCTACACTATAAAACAGAAAACCACAGCAGATCTGATCCTATACCCAGAAACTAAGGAGGATTTGTTTGTATTTGAAGAAAAGTAAATGTCCCCTGTCTCTCATCTTCAAGTGAATCCATCTTATGATAATATGAATTTATGTAAACATTTACTCTTTAATGATATTAACATAAGGGTTTTGTTTTGGACAAATGTGTAAATTCTATTCAACAATTCCACATCAATTATTAAATATAACTTCAACTAACTTACCAGTGGTTAAATACAAGATAAAGATATAATTCTTGAAAACATTAAAAAATGTCATAATATTCTATTTTTGATTGCAGAAAAGATAACCAAATTCTACCTTTTGGTGACTATTAAGAAATTAATAGCTCTACTTTTAGAACTAAAATATTTTAAGAACTTCAAACATTATAATTATTTTATTTGCCTCGCCATTTCATTCATATCACTTTTCAAAATTATTATTCCTCAAAATGTGGAATCCATCCTGGTCCCTGCTTTTTAGTGATTTCTAAAACAAGAAAATTTTCATTGAAATATTTGAAGTAACCTTGTTGTTTGGAAAAATAATATTTTCTCAACTACACCTAAGGCCTCTTTGCTTCTTAAAGAAAAAATTTTCACAAAATTAAATGCTGACACACACATTTATTAGTGAAAAAATGTAGGTAAGGGGCTGTAACAGTGACTCAGCAGTTAGGATACTTGCCAGGTATGTACCAGGACCTGGGTTCAAAGCCGGGCACCACATGCACAACTAAGTGTTGGAGCAACAAAAAACAGATGAAAAACTAAATAAAATTGAATCTCCCTTTCTCTCCCTCTCTCACTGTCCCCCTCTCTCTTTTTGAAGAAAAAAAGAAACAAAACTGTAAGTAGTGACAACTATTTTGCCTAAGGTAAACAGCTCATATTAACCACTTACAGAACTGCCACAAGAGTTACAATGTCAACTATAAATTATCCTAAACAATGCAATTATATATTATGCCATATGCCATAAAAAATTAAAAAACTAAAATATCTTTAGTATGCAAAAGTACTTACTATTAATTCTTTGAATCATGTCTTCTTTAGTCCTGATGTCTTGTTCATACTGGAAAACTAAAATAAATAATTCTTTTGTTACTTAACTGTTAAAATATCAAATGATAACACAAATAGTTACCTATTTCTTCATTTTCACTTTATACCTACCAAATTCTAACAAAAGTCTGTCCAAACTGACAAATAGGCTGTCATTCATCTTGGATACTACGTAAAGAAAACAAAAATAAATAAGGTTCTCCGAAGTCATCTGCAAAACACATGCATATTCAATAACAACTTTTTAAATACAACGCTTGTCACAGATAAAGTGGATGGAGCAAGACGGAGAGAGAGGTCCTTTCGGTCCACAGCTACCTTCCCAGCCCAGTACTGGCAGAGCCCTAACAGGCAGGTAAGCACTTGCTGAACGCCTAGGACGAGACTTCGGGGAAGGGCGAAGTCCAGGTACCGCAGCGAGTCTCAATCCGCTCGGATCCAGACACCCAGACTTCTCCGAAGGCTGTGCCCTCCAAAAATAAATCTCCGAATATGTCCTTCTTGGCGCGCAACAAGATTCCTAAAGAAAGTCCCCCACCAACAGCTAGGTGAAATCTAGAAAAGTGGTGCGATTCTAACATTTACGAATTTACCCCCGAGCAAAAAAAAAATTTTTTTTTTTAATTTCCCCCACGGAAAAGCCAACCCGCATTTCAAAACACGCCAGAGGCGGGGTTCGCAGCTCTGGCTTCCGGCAGACCCGAGCGCGCTTCGCCGCAGACTTTTGCGGCGGGAATTCGCTCGCCGCCCCTCCGCTCCGACCCCGGGCTCGCCTCGGGCCACCACACCCCAACCACGCGGCCACCCCCAGGGGCCTGGGCAGCGCCCCCAGCGTCGAGTGCCCGCCGCGGGACGAGGCGCCGCGCCGCGTGTCGTTTTCCGGGTTATGGCCGACCCGCCATTCCCGCCATTCCCTTCAGAGCCGCCTGCCCCAGGACAAACCACCACACGCTGTTCCCTTTCCCACCCACCTAAAGCCCCTCTAGACCCAACGTCACGCCCTCTCTCTGATGTCCCAAACGCCACTCCGCCCCTGGCCGCGAAGATCGCTACCCCAGTTCCCGACTGAAGTTCTGGGCCCTTCGGCCCTCGCACCCTGGCACCAGCCGCGGGAGACCCCGCGGAGCACGCAGCCGGAGGCAGATCGCGCACCAAAGAGCGAGATCGCGAGACCAGGGCGCCTCTTCTCCTGGTTGAAGCGTGGACCACGCCCTTAACCGAGGAAGTGGGGACTGGTGTGAAAAAAGAGACCTGTCAGGGACTCCCCAGCTGCCTTCCAAACTATTGTTTAAAGACTATCCAGTCCTCCTGTAAAACAAGGTTTTTAAAAATGTTGGTGAACATTTTTAATAAATGGATGGTTATGGAAGAGATCATGATGAGTAAAATCAGCTTAACCCAGAGATTTAAGGGAAGTGGGGACTGGTGTGAAAAAAGAGACCTGTCAGGGACTCCCCAGCTGCCTTCCAAACTACTGCTTAAAGACTATCCAGTCCTCCTGTAAAACAAGGTTTTTAAAAATGTTGGTGAACATTTTTAATAAATGGATGGTTATGGAAGAGATCATGTTGAGTAAAATCAGCTTAACCCAGAGATCTAAGGGTCGATTGTCTCCACTCATCTGTGGAGGTGGGGACTAGACCCTGGACAATGAGAAAGTTGGTCTAGAAACATGAGTTAAATTCAGATAAGATGTAATGCTTTACAATCTAATACTATTTTTAGAATTATAATGGGAAGGGGAAGGGAGGGATAAGGGAGGGTAATTGGGGGGGCACTCCTGGGGATAATTGCAATGTCCAGAATATATACACATCTTATACACATTTTATATTGTTTTGTTAAAATCTTGTAAGGTTGCTCAAAAATAAAAAATAAAAAAAAAATGTTGGTGAACAGCAATAAATTTGGTATTAACTTTAGCATGACAGTAAGAAACTGATCAATCAAAATTCAGTTTTGAATGCTTCTTGAAAAGCAAACATAATTTCCATTAAACATTTTAAGACTATCTCAATTGTTTCAAATAAAGCTTATTTTCTGCCTAAAAATACTGTCACTAAATAATTTATGCTCTTAGATTTTGCATATCCAAAGATAAGTACAGTAGAGAAAAAGGATTTAACCAGTTTGCTTCAATCCATTGTTATTCTGAGGGTTGAACTCAGGGCCTCATGCATGCTAAGCATGCCTTCTACCACTGAGCTATATCCCGGTTCAATCTTTTATTTCTGGTGGGAATGTTTTTAATCCTAAGTGATCTTAATAATTACTTCATCACCACATCCCAAGTCGTTCCATAGATGGCCTGAAGTTTTTCTTAAGTACATATTATGTGTATATTTTATTATGTTATGATGTTGATCACTAGTAAGTATTAATGATAGTGAACCATCAAAGCTAATTTAAGTTTTGAGGATGTAAGAACTTAGCATATTTATATGTGTGTGGGAAAGAAAGCCTTTATTTTCCCAGCATTGTTGAGGTATAATTAAGAAATAAAAAATTGTATATTTTTACAGAGTATAGCATCTTTTCAAGTTTACATTATTGTAATAGTCTGTTTTCTGTGGCTAATAAGACATACCACAAACTGGATTTGAAAAATAAAAAGCTTATTTCAGCTTACAGATCCCTCCAAGGTTGGGGGCCACATCTGGTGACAGCTTTCTGGGTGGCAAAAAAGTCCTGAGGCAGCACAAGGAATCATGCAGCAAGAGACAAGGGTACCCATGTGTATGATTGTTCCTTTTGGTCTTTTGACCCCATTTTACACAGCACCAGGATTCAGTCACGGGGGCTATATCCCAAAGACCTTGTCTAAACTTAACCACCTCCCAAAGGTCCTACTTCTAAATAATGTACTTGGATTGTTTCCAACCTGTTAATACCTCAAAATGGGAAGTAAATCAACACACAAAGCCTTGGGGGACACATCAAACCATATCCAAGCTATAGAAATTATGAAATAATTATCATAATCAAATTATTTTGTATAACATATCCACCACCTCATATAATTATCATTTGTGTGTGGCATGAACATTTAAGATATACTCTCTTAGCAAATACCAAATACACAAGTCAGTATAATTAAATACAGTTAGCATGCTACACCACAGCTTTCATCCTGCCTAACTGAAACTTCATACCCTTTGACCAATGTCCTTCGATATCATCTCCCACTTTTCCTAACTCTGGCAACCATTTTTCTACTTTCTACATACATTCTACTTACAAGTGAAATCATGCAGTATTTTTGTTTCTGTGCATAGCTTATTTCCCTTAGTATAACGTCTTCCAGATTCATTCATGCTGTCATAAATGACATGATAATGATAGGATTTCTTCTTTATAAAAACTAATATTTCATTGTGTGTGACCATGTATATGTATTGCATTTT
Source organism: Aplodontia rufa (assembly GCA_004027875.1). NCBI lineage: Eukaryota > Metazoa > Chordata > Mammalia > Rodentia > Aplodontiidae > Aplodontia > Aplodontia rufa. The sequence goes on from PVKS010005249.1 coordinate 84,229, forward strand.
CATTATCCATTCGTCAATGGACACTTAGGTTGATTCCAAACATTGGCTATTGTCAATAATGCTGCAATGAATGTTGAAGTACAGATATCTCTGACACTGATTTTATATCCTGTGGATATATACACAGAAGTAGGGTTCCAGGATCTATTAGAGGTCTTTTTCCACAGTGGCCGTATTAATTTACATTCCCACCAACAGTGTACAATTTTCCCTTTATCCCACATCATCATCAACACTTGCTTTCTTTTGTCTAGTTTTCATAATAGCCATTCTAACAGATGTGAAGTGATCTCATTGTGATTTTGCATCATTTACTTGCTGATTAGGGATGTAGAGCATTTTTTTTTTCATCTTAGCCATTTGCATGTCTTATTTTGAAAAATGTTTGTTCATGTCCTTTGCCTTTTTTCAGTACTGGGGCTAACTTTTATTCTGGTCGGCATTACCAAATGGGGTGTGAGAGAAATATTTTTATGAATAGGGATGCTAATGTCTAGGAAAGACTCATTTCTCTCTCCCTCCCTCCCTTCCTCTCTCCCTCCTTTCTTTCCTTCCTTCCTCCTCTCCTGCCTTCCTGCCTTCCTTTCTTTCTATTGGTAGAGATTTCACCAAGTTCAAATCTTACAGGAAGATCTATTGGAATGGAAGAGATCAAATGTACCCAAGAGGAAAGGAATACTTGATATTTTAGATATTTTAACATTCCTGAGGAGGTGAAAGATGATACTTAAAATACGGATGGAAGAATTGGCTTTAGGGAAGGAGGGCGATAGCTCCACTACTGTAATAGGAGAGAATGAAGATATAAGTGAGATCATATGTTGGCATCTGGAATGTGAAGAAGTTTCAATCTGGTTGCTTTTTTTTTTTTAAGAGAGAAGGACAGTGAGAGAGAGACAGAGAGAATCAATTTTTATTAACTTTTTCACGTGGTTTTCATTGCTCTGATATTGTGTACGTGGGTGCTGGGGTTTGAACCCATGTACTCGTGCATGCCGAGCAAGTGCCATAACCGTTAAGCCACTGCTCCGGTCCTTCTGGTGGCTTCTTTATTTTCTATATGCTGTGTATTGGGCACTACAGTTGGGCATTATACTAGGGGCTTTATATAAATAATTTAATTTTCACAACTATTCTATTGTGTTGGAATTGTTACAATTCTCGTTTTACTTTTGAGAACTGAAGTTTAGTTTAGAAACTTGCCCAGAGTTTTGACTTAACAAATGATAGAACACATTGTAAAAACCACATCTGTCTTACTAAAAGCTGTTTTTAGAGTGGATTGGATGCACATGAAGAATATATCAAAGAAAAATCAATATGTCATGAATAATTATTTATGAGAGATGAGGGTAGTCACATAACAATTCTCATGTGTTGATTATTACAAGGTGTGAGAGAGCCAGGATATTAGCTAGAGAAGAAGACATTATTTTGAATTTGGATTAGGTTAAACCTAAATTGATGGAAAAGCATGAAAATCTAATTATTTAGATGTCTCTCAGATAATAGGATTGGACTAGAAGTACATATTTGGGAGTCATAAACAGAGAAGTGATAATTAAAGCCATTATGAAGGAAAAACCCAAGGAAAAGAGTATAGAAAAGTGCAGAGCTGAATAAAAAGCTTAATAGAAGTCCGTGGTGATGGTGAGGGGAAAGAAATGGAGGATGGAACCAGAGGGGCAGAAAGGAAAGGGAGGAGAACTAGCAGAGTGCATCTGTTTGGAAATCAGGATTGCAAAGAGTTTTAATGGACTTTATATGGAAAAAAGAAAAATTGGGGTGTGGTAGATAAGACTGAGGAAAAAGCATTGAATTCTGAATAAAAATATTTTATTGATTATTTGAGAAAGCAGTTAAATATGCAATAGTGGTTGAATTGAAAAGGCCAATGAGTAGCTATAAGAGAAATGCAAATCAAAACTTCAATGAGATACCACCTCACTCCTGTTAGAGTGGCAAAAATGAAAAATACAAATGACGACAGATGCTGGAGGGGCTGTGGGAAAAGAGGAACACTACTACACTGCTGGTGGGACTGCAAATTGGTTCAGCCACTATGGAAAACAGTATGGAGAATCCTCAAAAAATTAAGGATGGAACCACCTTACGACCCAGCTATCCCACTCCTGGGAATTTTCCCAAAAGATTTAGAATCAGCGTATTATAGTGATGTGGCTTCATCAATGTTTATAGCAGCTCAATTTACTATAGCTAGATTATGGAACCAACCCAGATGCCCCTCACTTGATGAGTGGATATAAAA